>OX451405.1:3015620-3304310 GCA_949629135.1 Eremobia ochroleuca
ACCGGGCCGCTGCGCCGCGCTGACATTGGCTTGCTTGACCTATTAATAAATAGACACGGCAACGTTTTAATGAAGATTTTTTGAAAAATGTGACCTATATTAAAAAGCGGTTCAATTAATTCTGCTCGTTATTCTGATCAAACTATTTTCAGGTTTTGCGCATTTAACGTTACACGTTGTATAATTCTTCAGCATACCTGTATGTCATTGAATTGCTCCTAAATGACTGTACCGATTTTGATGAAATTTTACGTGTGTTTGGTTTGGTCCCTGGATGGTTTAGATTCACAATTGGACCCGGTCGGTGGCGCTGTTCGGGCAGGACAACGTTTGTCAGGTCCGCTAGTTTAATATACAGATAAACTCTAATGATGATAAAAGGCCGAAAAGACGCTCGCAAGAGCTGCAAGGTCGATATCCCTTTCGGTTGATATCCCTCCTTGGTTATAACACCGAAGCGAATACCTGAACACTACCACTTAAACCCCAACATTCCATCTCACAAAGAAAAAAATAACAATAAAAAATTTAAATTACAGGATGATGCAAATTCTCAAGTCTCGCGAGACTTCGGTGGAGTCAGATTTGGATCAAGGCTATGGCAGCGCTCGGACATCCCCGAACCAGACACCCTGTACTTCGCCCAGCTTCCATGTCTCGCCGGCCTCTAGTACTTGCAGCACTTCGTCAAGAAGCCACTTGAATGTCGACACATCCTACCGCCAGCGTCCCGTCGAACGGCGACCAGACGCCAACTACTCTGTCTTAGACTTAGAAGATTCCAACGTGCCTCAGAACAATGTTCAAGATTACTACACATTGCCAACAGCTGTTGACATGACTTTGCAACGGGTTAACACAGCGGCTGACTACAGGTATTGTAGGTCCCGTAGACTCGTTGAAGCTAGTTTAGAGGTACAACCGTCAACTAGTATGGCTGTGAAACGTGGTCTAGATACCAACGTTGAGCTTGAGAGGAAGAGGTACCGTCTTGCCTCTCAGATGTCTCAAGTGGTTCTATGATCACGACTAGTCTTTATTTAAGTCTGTATTCATGAATTGTAGCATTTTTTTGTTGTATGGCATTCTTAAAACGGGTCAACTGGTTGAAATTGTTGTTATTTTCAGTAAGTACTAACTCTTTCATAACATCAGGCCTGATTACCAAAGGGATAGGCAGAGTACATTTACATTTCATACATATAGGGAGTGAGAGAAGATTGAAAAAAAGTGTAACACTAATGAGGCATAAATATTTAAACAATAGGTTTATTTTTAAACGGTAATTAAAGTGAAGTGACGTTAAAACGTCAAAAATGTATGCTTAAACATTCGCTAATCATTACTTAACTTTAAGCAACGTTTATGAATGAAGGGGTAGCCCTTTAAATACAATGTTCCAAAATGTTATACAACAAAAAAAATACTGTTGCAACTCGGATAATTATGCAAACTCATGAATTCAGACACAATTGACTATAAATGCTTTTGATTTTAAATTCTAATAGTGTACGTTTCTATACTTAATAGCTCTTATTTATTATTGAAGTCGGAAGTATTTGTTGTCAATACATAGGTTAGTATGCATATTCCTGAATATGTTGTTTGAAAACGTAGCTGATGATTACGAGTATGCTTTACTATTATGCAAGTGGGCATGTTATTGTAATGATTGATTCTTTATAAATCTGCTCTCATTTTCTGCGTTCAGAAGTTACTTAGGGGGCACAAATCTTGTACAGCACACGTATCATGACCACCATAGAAACATAAGAATAGACAAAATGACAGATTGTATAGAGATTGACACGAGCAGCGGTGACACAGTAGTAACCAGACAGGCTCTGCTCTCAAAACGGTGAAGGAAAACATCGTGAGGAAACCGGCATGTCTTAGAACCAAAAATTCGAAACATGTGACATCTACCAACCCGCACTGGGCCCGCATGGTGGATTACAGACCACTCCCTCTCACTGAGAGGAGGCCTGTGTCCCAGCAGGGGGAACGTTATAGGCTAATTATGTATACAGATTCCTATAGAAATCTGTCATTTTGTCTATTCTGTCTGTCATTATGTCTACTCTTCGGTCGACAAAACCCATTTCTAAGGTGGTCATGCTTCGCGGACTGAACATTTGATGGAAAACTCAATCAGAATATTTTACTTATATGCTGTCCCCTTCCAAGTCATCTTTAGTTTATGGTTTACTCAAGTGTATGACCACAGTATACGAATATTGAACTAAATAATCATACAATATTTCGTCCACTTGCAATAAATTATATCATATAGCAATAAATGATTGAGAAGTTCAGTAATGTTGCTTGATTAGTATTGATATAGTATTGTTAAAATTGAAATGTTGAACTTTTTAAAGAAAATATATGAACAAAATAAACTGATTTAATTTAATGAACTCGTTTTCTGAAAGGCAATCGACAAAAAAAATGCTGAACTTATTGATTTTGATATGGTTGTTTCAATCAACATATATTTCAAAAATTGAGCGAAGTATAGTTCTTTTAATGTTGCTAGTTTCCAGATTACTGCGGAGTAATTGCGTAACACACTGTCAGCAGCAATCATTTTGACAGTTCAACAATATTCATTGCGTTATTTACGTTGTTGAGCAGACAAATTTTTCGAACACATGAAGCAATCTATTAGCAATATTCTTCAAAATGATTCAGAATGAGATTGACATTGTGTTGCCCAGTTTTTTATTTTCTCAAAAAAATAGTTCAACATAAAAATTCCTAAATTCAAGTAAAAAAAAAACTTCTCAATTATGAATTTCCTAATTAGTAAGTAGTCAGAAATTGTTGGTCGATCACGAAATCTCGAATTAGCTACTTGACGCAACGTATGTATGTGCTGGTTAGCATTTAATGGTGATTCTGACGTATCTTATGAAGTGTATGGTTGACAGGACATGTGTGGAACGAGCATAATTTTTTTGAAAGCTTTTAAATTTGTCCATTACTCTGAGACTAACGCTCGGTTATTGAAAGGCTAATCAACACTTAGAATAAGCCACCTGTCGCCATTTTGATTTTCTGATTTTCTTAAGTTGCGTCCTGTGTTGCGATTGTTGCGATTTATTTCAGTAACATTGTGATCATACCGAAATACATGGAAAGAGGACACTAATAGAAACCAGAAATTTTCCGGGATCTGGCGCCCTAAAAAGTCACATCGCCGAAATATTAGGAGGTAAAAATCTCATATAGTTTTACTTCTGAACGTCTCGATAACATGAAACTAGACTGCCGGGGCGCCTTCTCTCTGCGAATAATTTTTGTCATCGCTTTCATTCGTAAACGTTTGACAGTCGTTATGGGTAGTCAGCTCGAAGGTCTGACATCCAGTCTTACCAAGGGATATGGTCTATTCGTGTTACCCGTATCTGAGTTATGGAGGTCAGATAAGCAGTCTTTTCATGTAAAATACTGCTATTCAACTGCATCCGGTTAGATTGGAAGCCGACCCCAACATAGGAAAAGGCTAGAGGCAATTATCGATACCCATCACGTCTGTGGAGTTTTGCTAGCTAATCTACTTTGACCTTAACCACCAGTCCAACATGTCATGTCAATCCGGTACTGTGTGATGACTGCCTTAATAATACTGTAACGTATCACGAAGTGGTTGCCAAAGTAAACTTTGACGATCGTTGTTTCCTTAATTTATGATAGTTAGAACTTTTTTTATCGAGTATATGTTGTTAAAGGTGAAATTATAAGGACGAGTGGTTCGTGTGAAGTCTTCTCTTGTTGCGACAACCGGTTTCTAAAAGCATGATCGAGACTGAATCTATAATTATATTCTCTAATCGCATTAGTTGTGATTGTTCAGACCATGAAGACTAGAGAAAAGGAGTCCAAACTCTAGGGCATCGCATACGGAAAATTTGTCCCGAAAAATTCTTAGAGCAATAGTTCTAAAACCAGCCACCAGCCGCGCTGCATTACGTAGTGTACCGAGTGAATTTAGCGGCATGTAAGACGCGTGAAGTTAGTTAGCAATTATGCATTTAAATATACCGGGAATTTCCCCCTCTACATTGGTAACTTAGCGACCTCAGCGCACTCTGCCCGCCAACGTTATTTTTTCAAATTTCTGGCACAACTCTAATGTACAGAGTTTGGACTCCTTATCTATAGTCTTCATGGTTCAGACGATCAATTCTCTTGACACACGATTAAATAGACTATGCATTCAGAAACCGGGGATAAATCAGCGGGGTAATACACTTACAATGGCAATGCTTCTCATGTTGACAGTTCAACAACATTAATTGCGATGTTTACGTTACTGAGCAGAATTTTTCAAACCTATGAAGCAATGAATTAGTAGTTTCCTTCAAAATGCTGCGTATTGTTTATGCAAGTGTGTTTCGCAATTTGGGTACAGGTTATCCTTTATTGTTACTAAAACCACTGTTCTCAACTTCTCGAATCGTTGTAAAAACTTCACAAAGAAACATTTGTCTGTATAAAACTCAATTTCACCCTTATTTATTTATGTACCAATCTAGTATATTTTAATACTGTAAGTATCCGAAATAGCAATTTTTATAGTAAATTATGCCAATTTCTTTTTAATGTGAGTCAAGCGGTAAAGTAAATTATTTGATTGCATCGATGTTGCTGTTTTGGGTGTAGAGCGGTTGTGATTACGTACATTTTAAATGATTGTTATACTGTAATTTCTTTCTGCTTGTAAATGTTACTGCTATATTTATTTTAAAAATGGCTAAAGTTGGGCACGCTATATAGCGTGTTAGTACAGCCGTGTTATTAAAAATGCAAAATGCAAACGTCCACATTGCGCGAGTTCTAAAAGTTTTGTTCAAATTACTGCTAGTGAAAGCGGTTTGGAACCGAGAAGCCATATTGCTCCCGCCATAATATGTTTCGAATTTAGAATCTTACGTAGGCATAGATAACATTTAAAAGCAGAAAGAATGTTCGGATCGTGGTATGGAATAGAATCTTGTTGTAAACTTTTTTTATTGCTCATTTATAGCATGTTTAAGTTATTGTTTAATGTTTTTTATTATTGATGAAATGTAAGATTCCGTTCCATGTTCACATTCTATTTTTGTAAACTGTTTTATGACAAAATATGTGGTGTTGAACTCGAATTAATGAACCAGTGTTAGTTGAGACTCGTATTCGCCAATATTGACAAGTAATTATATATTGTTCATTGATACGAAGTTTCATCACATATTTGGTCATATCACTGCACATTATTTAAATACCTTTATTTTAAGGGTTTTACATCTTGCAATAGGGAAAAGGGGATACTGGGAATTGAGGATTTCTTTTTTCTTTTGAGTTTATCAGTCGTTACAACTCTGACAGACTCTCATTTGTGATCTGATTATGTCTGTAAAGCGTTAATTAAAGGCGAAAAAAGTATTTGTAGGTACTGTACCCGGCTATTTAATATGGTAAATCGAGTTGTAAGAAAAACGATTTTTCAAACGCTCGATGTATCAGAATGGCGTGGACAAAATTAAGAGTGTGGTACGCACGGCTACAGATCGAGCTACAATAATCAGTATAAGCTGACTTCTGATTATACGAAAAACCCATACAATGCGAGGTCAGCTAAAACTGGAAGCTAAAGCTTGATGTGTAGCCGTGTGTACAAACCATCAAACTGAACAACTTTATCCATGGGAATAATATCAATCGTCCCATACATTTGGGCCGAATAGGTATTGAAGTTTTGTATGGGACGACTAACCGTACTTACCCAAATACGCGCATTAACGTGGAGTTGCGGACACCAGACCGTATTACCTATTACCTATGGGACGACTAATTATTCGCGATTACGATGTTGGTCCCATGAAGAAAGTTGTTCAGTTTGAAGGTCTGTACCACACCCTCAATTCTGACCAGCCGGTCGATTCTGTAAAAAGCTCACCGTGAAGTCATAAGTGAAGTGAGTTTGAAGTGAGCAGTGTCAATAGTGTTAATCCCTAATGACAGCTCACTTCCCACTCACTTCACCTAAGTTCTGACGGTGAGATTTTTACAGAATAGCACTGCAGACCTTTCTGATACACGCTGCAATATAGATTAACAATGTGCACTACGTAACCCCCTTTACAAATATACCTAAGGCGCTGGCAGCTACCAGCGCGTCCACTATTCTTGTCGACTCAAAAGGTTAAGTAAAATATCCCCTTCGCCCTTGAAATGCAATTTTTATGCGGGTTTATAAGCGGTCTCGTAATTTCTACAAATTTAGCAAATTACTGTTTTGTTGTGTCGAAAGGTTGAATGTTTCAAAAGAATAACGACGACAATTTGGTGTTATGTAGCTATTAACACTTTGCGGGACACTAAACGCCCCCAGACATTAACAAGAGACTTCTATTGTGTTTCGTTCAGTGTCCTTCAATGGGTTGATACGATTATAAAAATACTGCGATATTTGTCCAACTTGAAGGCCTAATGATTCGAATCAAGTTAACAAAACTATTTTTGTGTACTTTATGTGTTCCACACAATGTTCGTTTATTGTATTTAAATTATCTTCATTCGCTACGTAAACTTGTATTTGTTATTCCTATATCTTATTTTAAAATGTAACATGTAGTTGGTAGTATAAAACTGAGCTTCCTAAATAATTCTGCCTTAAGATTTCATTAGTTGTCGATAATGAAACCAGGAATTACAAAGTTAAAACTTTTTTCCGTTACGACATATCTTTTTTTTTTTCATATAAATCTTATTGTCACTGAATTTTTTTTTTCTTCCTATGTTTCAAAGATGTCTTAATAAAGTTATCGACAAATAAAAGAATCTATCATGTTATAAAAAATATAAATCTGCTTTATAATAATGGAAAATTTTCATTGCATATCCACCATTCACATTTCTGAGATGCGCAATGTAAATTGTCTATGGTATATGAAATAAATAGCTTCAAAATATTATAAAATTTAAGTATGTTTATCAACGTAGAAAATGAATGATTGTTGGAAGACTGAAGGATTATGTAGTATACATTGGCATTGGACTGAACTGAATACGAAAATTATTTTGTACCTCTAAAAACTTAAGATAAAGACACATTATAAACCTTGAAATAAATATTTTACTTCTATTTATTGGTTTACTTTCGCAAAAATAACCTAAGTCCTTACCATACTCCCATTAAAATAGAATCAGAACCCAATTGACCTCCTTCCAGGTCAATGCCAGCCGATAGTCTAGGGGCTGACGATATTGTCCTGTATGCTTATGCTAACACTCGGCCATCTCGTCGGAGAATGATTTTACACAACACTTATAAATAACACTAAACTAGCGGTGATTATGGTCGCTTGCTTGCTTTTTGGCTGCACATTAAATCGCCCAGTGCTTAGCTAGATGCAAAGAATTACACAGGAAAAGGAAACACAAATTTTTGCTTTTAATTTTTAATTGGCATCTTTACAATAAATATTTAAAATTTTCAATGATTTGCCATTCAAACACCCTCAAAAACTGGTTTGACGAATATGAAATAAAATATCGACAGCATGCAACTGCTGGTATATATATTTATTATTATTTACATTCTCACTATCGAAAATATAATTTGTGCTCGTTTTTTTTTTACACTAAGCTAATCGGTAGACTGATGTATCATCGGGAGAGAGCGTCGGCAAACGTGGGGGGCGACGAGGAGGGCGGCGGCGGCGGCGGGGCTTGCACTCACAGTGCAGCGCACACAAGCCTATCCCAGCGCAACCAGACAGGAACAGAGGAACAGCCAAGGTCCTGGTCACCGTGGCCACTTGTTCTCCTCGAGACCAACGCGGTATTACGACCGTTGTATCGGCTCGCGACCAGAAACAGGGATACTTTGCACCAACATACCCGTAGCTCGTTGTAAAATTCTCACAGTCAACCATAGGTGGATAGCCACATCCTTTTATATTGACAAACAGCACAGCCGGACGCCATTCTTCAGCGTGTGCTTTGTACTTCACGTGTAGCTGTGTACATTTATACGCGTCGCTTGTACACCCCTCTCTACACGAGGCCCAGGTGCAGTTATCCAAGCCGAGTCTATCATCACGTCTCTCAGTGACGCACTCCGCTGGCACTGGATCGAAATCAGCTGCTAGAGCACTTAACGCTGGATCAGCGTACAGTGGGACGAGGAAGAGCAGAGCGGAGCCACCACCTCCTAACAAAGTGGCTAGTATTACGGTGATATATCGCGTAAGTTTGGCACGCGTTTCTCCTCTACGGCGAGATGGCCGTACGACCAAACGTTCCGAACTTCCACCCCTCATTTTATGAGCACTGCGTCAACCCATGCTGAATTGAAAGCCTTGCCCCATATACATTAGTGAAGTACGCATGCGCCAAGCCAGGACGAAACATGCGCCGTATGTTAGTCGTTTATAGTCAAGATTCTTTACATATTTGCCATACTTATATTATGATGTAGGTATGTATGTATATGTTTGCAGTATTTATCCATATGTTGTTTGTGCTGCGGTAAAATAGCTCTTATTTATTATTCTTAGTTATGTTATGCCTTGCCTCACCCTTTGGTGAATACAGGCGTTGAGGCGTGATATTATTTAAAATAATATAATTCACACAGAAATAGAGTAAACTGCATAGACAGAACATACGAGCCGTCTGTAAAACATTGCCTAGTTTCCAAGCTTTTCATTTAAATCATGGACTGGCAAGCCAGGGCAAGACGATTTATTTTAAATTACATTTATACAGTACCCTTGTATTCAAAGTATAATTATGTAATATTCATATGTTTTTTAACTGTGTGTAATAAAATAAAATAAGTAAATGAATAAAATTTTACTGATCAATTGTAAACACTTGGACAAGCAAAGTGAAGCAAAGCCTATAAAAATAATTTACTTAAATTAAATAGACCCTGTATTCGATAAACCGATCTTACCACAAATTAACGTATACGGTTTTTTTTTGTCGTTTTTAGTTGTTATGGTTACACCACTAGCTAGTGGACTGCAAATCAAACTTCAAAGAGTAAAGCTTGCAAATCCAAAATGGCTGAGAGTGCTGTCGAGACGTTCTTGAGCGTTGAATAAATTTTACAAAAGTTTTTCAAGTGAAAAGTTGTACTATAATAAATCAATTTTTGCTTGTAGGTATGTCCGTCACGTTATTCAAATTATTCGTAAATACTTTGAGACAGAATCTGCCGAGACATCCCTTTAAACCAGGTAAAAAAAATGCACACATGGGAAATGGCGGTACTTTTTTATTTTATTATCAATCACTGTGCTAAAATATGATGTGTTTTGTGTTTCATTATGATTGTTTTGTTTCGTTAATTTGCTTTATAGGGTAAGCTTACAGTAAAAGTTTCGCTCGTTAAGTTTGGTAGCCTTAAAAATATTTACTGGTCGTCAGAAGTGCATGCTGTGGTCAGAATCCTGAAAATCTTACAACCAGTCTTACCAAGGGGTATCGTATTACTCAGTAACTGGGTTGTGGAGGTCAGATAGGGCAGTCGCTCCTTGTAAAATATCATCGTATTCAGCTGCAACCGGTCCAACATATTTGGGAAACCATCTCCCAACATAGAATAGAATAATCATTATTAAATTACAGACTTAAATATAGAAATTTTACAAAGGGTGACACAGTGGGCGGTTGTATCGCTAAGAGCGATCTCCTAAAGACAACCTTTAGGTAGTCTTTGGTGTGGTGTACCATTTATATAATACAATAAATACATACCTAAGGCATACTAAACTAATCTAAATAAATATATATAATAATAATTAACATGAAACAGAGCAAAGAAAATATAATGATGATGTTTAAGGAGAGAGGAAGTGCTGTGCATATGCTGTGTGAACATAGCTGGGAAAAGGCTAGGCACATGATTTTAACTTGTATTGTTTTGGATCTTTGTTAAAAAACAGCGGCTTCTGTCCGCATGATGTATGAGCATAATTATTTGGTTTTGTCTTTCCATCAATATGTAGATTTTCTTTCCAAAATCGCTGGTACCTGGTTCAAAATAGTTGATTTTCCACCATAATTCAAATAGTAAATGGTAGGTAAGTAATTTTAATATTTCCTCACTTTTTCATTGCAGTATTGCAAGTGCGGTCTATATCCGCCATGGAAATAGCAACTGTAGAGAACAATGCTGCTGAAGAAACTCCTAAAGAATCAGAAGAAATAGTTCCTAACAAGAATTTGACGAGATTCAAGAAACGTTTTATGAAGCGGCAGTGGCAAGAAACAGAAAACAAAAATGAGAATGGAGAAACGGACCAGAAGAAAGTTTGTGAGAGACCCATAGAAAGGATCAAGAGGAAGAAAATGGCGCTTCTGTTAGGCTACTGTGGGGTTGATTATTATGGCATGCAACGGTGAGTTATATTTGTAGACTATAGGCTGATTATGATATGATGATTGAATTACTTTAATGTTCCCACTACTGGGACACAGGCCTCCTCTCGGTGAGAGGAAGTGGGTAATAATACTGTAATCCACTGTGTTACCATCTGACATTATGCTGAGCTGAGGCCCTTTTGGCATTATAGTCTTTGTTTACTGTTTTATAGTTTTAATGTGTATTTATTTTGATGTAATGCCAATAAACGCATTTTCTTTCTTTCTTTCTTTAATCCACCATGCATGACCAGTGCGAGTTAGTATATGTCCATGTTTTCCTCATGATTTTTTCCTTCAACATTTTGAGGGCTTTAGTGATGAAATAATTTCCTCAAAGAACAGTGCCTCCTTGGGTTTGAACCATAGATATCTGAGAGATATGTCTTCTTATTTGTTTGAGTTCAAATTACAAAAAACTTTTTCTCACTCCTGAAACTCACACAAAAACAAAAGAAATACATACAGCACACACGCAAGAAAATAGGCATCAAACTTTTGTTCTATCTTATCATACATTTGCTCAATAGGGGCGGGCACAAGAAAGTATAGATACAGTCACTGAATGCACACATGAACCTCAACTAGGGAAGAGAGGTTGGTATAAATATTTGATCAATAAAAATATTGATGAAAAATGACTGCAAAAAATAGAAGTGTTTTTGGGCATATTTCATTTCTATTCTTGGTAGGTCACTGTATTAATGATTTGATTTGTCATATTTTCGTTTTCAGTAATCCTGATGTAAGAACAATAGAGGAGGACTTACTAAGAGCATTAATGGAGGCTAAATATTTGACAGAGGATGATTTCAACAACCAACAAAACGCACAGTTTCAAAGGAGTTCTCGGACAGACAAGGGTGTGTCTGCTGCCAGACAGGTTGTGTCACTTAAGCTACGTTAGTATTCTTCACACTAATAAACATGTGATACATTACTTGTCCAAATGTTTTAAAATTACCTAGTTTGTTAACACCCTGTTTCTCTTTAAGTTTTAACACTCCAGTAGGCACGCCTCAACTTGGGATGTTAGTGCTTGCATGCTCTGCTTATTTAGAGCATTTTTAATTGAAAGATTTTTGATGGAAAGTTTCATGAATAGTTAAAAATATGCTTTCATCTTTAAGAAGGCTTTATTATGAAACTAGATGTAGAGGAATACCATGAGTGTGTCCGTGAGTGATCTTCAATTTGTGCTCAAATTCTAGGAGTGCGTTTTACAATGGTAGAATGTACTGGAGTGTTAAGTACAGTAAATATTTATTTTTAAATGCACATGTTACTTGTCACAGAACTGAGATTTCTTTTTACATTTTAATTGGGACAATCAGACCCAAACTAGGTGCCTGGGATTACAAATAAAAAAGTAAATTCAGCCTAAACAAAAATGCAAAAGTAACAAACAATCATAAAATATTTTCTCTTTTTTCCTGTTTGTTTGTTTTTTGTTTTTCTTTTTGTTTTGTTGTTTTGCATGTTTTTGTGATATTTTGTCTTTTGTTTTTTCCACAGCTCTGGAAGTAGATATAGGAGAAATAAATAAAAGACTGCCTGAGTGTATAAAAGTGTTTAGCATAAAAAGAGTAACAAACAAATTCAACTCGAAATCAAAGTGCAATGCTCGAACATATAGCTATACTCTTCCCACCCATGTGTTGGAGCCTAGTCTTGTCACTGATGAAGAGAGAATGCAGTATAGAATCACAGAAGAAAAAAAAGAACAAGTGAATAAGGTTCTACAAGTTTATAAGGGGACTAAGAGTTATCATAACTTTACTGAAAAGAAGTAAGTGATTCTAATTACACCTTAATTACAACCTAAATAGAAGAAGTTTTTTTAGAAAGTGACTAGGAGTTTATCTACTATAAAACAAAGTCTCTTTTCGTGTATCACTGCATGCTTGCTATTCTTAACTACAGTCGAACGGGGTGACTATGTGCCTGGCAGGTGAAAATGTGCAATTAATAATCTAACTCAAATGTGGTTAATAGATTCGTAATATCTCGTGAATCTATTAGTGATTTCAAAATATGGCATTAAACACATTTGAGTTAAATTATTAATCAAAGCATAACTTAAGACCCCCATTGCACATTTTCACCTGCCAGGCACATAGTCACCCGTTCGATGGTACACAAAGGATTTTGATGTAGTTTGCCATTACTTAGAGCATTTATTCTGAAATATTTATATGCATAAAACACTAGTTTTTGCTCACGGCTTCTCTCGCGTACCTTTATAAATTTGTTGGCCTGATGTATAAGCTATATTACTGTTATCATCATCAGCCTTTTCCCAACTATCTTGGGGTCGGCTTCCAGTCTAACCGGATGCAGCTGAATACCAGTATTTTACATGGAGCGACTGCCTGTCTGACCTCCACAACCCAGTTACTGGGTGATACGATACCCCTAGGTAAGACTGGTTGTCAGACTTTCGGGCTTCCGACTACCCGTAACGACTGTCAAAGATCTACGAATGACAGCCGGGACCAACGGCTTAACGTGCTTTCCGAGGCACGGAGGGGTCTCGGTATGTAAAGATGGTCACCCATCCACAAACCAACCGCGACAAGCGTAATTTAACCTGATCGATCGACCTGTGCGGCTGTTACTATTTAGCCACGGACCCCTCCATAAGCTATATTACTGTAGTTTCATTAAAATCCGTTCAGTAGTTTTTGCATGAGAGTAAAACACAAACATCCAACATCCATGTATCCATTTTTGACGCCGAGTTTTTGGGGCGCTGGGATGCTCTGTTACTTCTCAATGTTCGGCTCAACGCCGGGAAATGAAAGTCCAGTGTACAATAAAGAGTAATAAATATGCCTATGGATGCCCTAGAAGGACATATAGTGACCTTATTGGTGATGTTCTTCAGAAAGGTCAGATGCGTAGTACTAGCAACCGGTGCGCGTACGACCGTACCATACGTAGATGCATGAAAGTAAAACAAGCATAAGGAGTCTGTAAGTGGTGTTGTTGTAGCAGGTGGCATTCTATAGTTTCTGCCTCATTGGAAGAAGTCGTCCGTTTATGTATGTGTAATCATTAGAATCACCAATAAAACTTGCTAGTCTGCCTTTTGACAAGAATTATAGCGGTATTAAGATTTCACTGGCTTTTGTTTCAGACATTTTCAAGATCCTTCATCTCTACGATTTATGATGGGCTTCACATTAGACAGAGTTTTCGTTGACTCAGATATGGAATTTGCTGTGCTATTAGTAAAGGTATGTTACTACTTATATCATTCTTAAACTTTCATAAATAGATGATATTTTTCTCAATTTCATGCAGTATACACCTGTTGAATATGGTCATCATTCACAATACCAGTGCTGCGTTAATCATTTTTCAATGTCGTAGCATCATGCTGAGCTGTTAAAGCTTAACACAAAAGATGCTGAATGTTAGTAAATGGACAGATCACATTAAAAAAAATAAAAATTGATTGTGTTTAGTTTAGTTTGTGATTTTCCTGTACAGGTACAATAAACACATTTTCTTTATTTTTTTTTATTCTACTTCCCTTATCCCAATGTATTTGGGGTTGGTGCAACATGTCGTTATTATACGCCTTTTGAACACGGTTCTCATTATTTGGGTATCGATTTTTTTTTTCTGAAACAAACATCTTACTACATTTATAAATATCGCCGTCCCCGGAGAATAAAATGATAACTGCCATTATCTTAGTATTAGTGTTATGTCATTTTTGAGATCTGTGGGTGGTAATACATCTGCTCATTTTTTTCGTGATTTTTATACCGTTATTTGACGAAGTTACAAATTTTTACAATAGTATTGAAAGATTTAACACAGGCCTTAAATTACGAGAGTAAAGTGTTAATATAATGTTATCGAAATGTTTTCCTACTTGTTAGTATGACAAACAGTCATACAATTATGTTCTCGTGAAAAATATTCGACTAGATAATGATAAAAGCAGTTACCTATCATTTTATTCTCGTTCAAAGTCAACTAGTCGCTTCGTTTAAAGATGTGTTAGTAAAACGACTGGTATGGTTTTGAACAGTAAGACATATTGTCATCCTCTTCCCTCACTTGGATTTTACGCAAACGCAATAA
Source organism: Eremobia ochroleuca (assembly GCA_949629135.1). Taxonomy (NCBI): domain Eukaryota; kingdom Metazoa; phylum Arthropoda; class Insecta; order Lepidoptera; family Noctuidae; genus Eremobia; species Eremobia ochroleuca. Next base: position 3,030,138 of record OX451405.1, read on the forward strand.
AATAGGAGATCACGAGAGGCAGTGGCAATTTATCGTTAATCATACAATAGTCAATGATGTTAAGAAAATCACCTTAGATCGGAAACGCACCCGAACTCAATCGATTAATTACTTCTTTACAATAGATTCAAAAAAGGAACAAGTGTGTAAAATATTTTTCATAAATACTCTAAGCATTTCTCATCAAACAGTGTATACAGCACTGGAAAAATCGAAACCTGACGAAAATTTTATAGATAAACGAGGGCGACATGAAAATAGGCCACGTAAAATGCCCATTGCGGCAGAAGAAAGCATCATAAAGCATATTGAGTTGTTCCCCACTGTTGAGTCTCATTACATAAGAAAAGATTCTACAAGGAATTACCTCTCGGAACTACTTAATATATCCAAAATGTATCGCCTCTACACAGCCTGGTTTGGACAGCAAAGATTTGACTGCCCTTTGGCCACTAAACGACAGTACGTGACAATATTCAACACCAAGTTTAATTTTTCATTTTTTAAGCCAAAAAAAGACCAGTGTTCTCCGTGTACTCGTTATCGCCAGGCTGACTCAAAAACCCAAGAAATATTGCAAGAAAAATATGATAATCATCAAAAAAACAAAGAAAGAGTACGGAAAATTAAAAATAAGAAAAAGAATCTTTTGATCCTTCAGAAACAATTGTAGCAATCTTCGATTTGGAAAAGGTTTTGAGCATCCCACAATCTGAGGTTGGATTGTTCCACTACAAAAGGAAGTATCCCATTTATAATTTCACTGTGTTTGATGCTACTCAGAGTAAAGGTTATTATTATGTTTGGCATGGTCAGATTGCGAAAAGGGGGGCGAATGAAATTGGTAGTTGCTTATGACAATTTCTACTTAATCAAAAACAAAGAGGCATCCATAACATATCATTTTATTCCGACGGTTGTTGCGGACAAAACAAAAACAGTTTTATGTTCGCTCTATATATTTTTGCTGCACAGAAGCTTCAATTGAATATCACCCATAGATTCTTTGAAACCGGCCACGGCCAGAGTGAGGGGGATTCAATGCATTCCAAGATTGAACGTGAATTAAAACACTGAGTTGTATATACGCCTGATCAGATGTACACAATCATTATGAACGCGAAGGTACATGGAAACAAATATCAAGTTAAAGAGATGACGCAAATGGAGTTTTACAATATAAAGGAGTTAATAGAGAATAAAAACTGGTTAAAAAATGAGGAGAGCCAAAAAATATCATGGACTCAAATCATGGAAGTAAATGCCTCACATTCAAATCCTTCAATTTTAAAATATAAATACATCTTTGATTCCGAATTTTCCCAATTAAATACAGTCTCTCAGAAGAGTAAGAGGCAGGCGGGGTACTGGCCAGTGACCAAGCCCAAGTCCTAGTTATGTGCCCGCACTCCAAACGTTATACACTGAGCCTATTCCAATAAGCAAGGCTTTATATGATGATCTTATGAGCCTCTGTAAGGCAGGAGATATTCCAAGTTACTATCATGGTTTTAACGAGTCCTTGACCTATGAGAGTAGCGGTTCTGGTAGCAATAACGATAATGAGGAAGATCATGACGATTAATCACCCACCTTTATTTAATTTTTGAACATTAATTTTTAAGAAACTGAGTTTATGTGATTATGAGGCTGTTTTATTGATAACAAAAGTGTGTAATAGATTATATTAATAATTTCTTTCATGTAATAATATGTCTTTATATTAACAAATAATAATTCAGATCATACGTGATCATAATTTAAGGCTGACTTTAATGAATACCAAAATATTAGGTGCAAAGAGAGTTAATTAAGAAAAATACTGTTTTTTTACTATTGTGTTGATTGTATTTTATTATGTTTTTATTTTTGAAGAGTTAGAACCTAGTTTTTTTTTATATACAGCGATTTGGAAGACGTTTGTTACTATGTTAATTTTCAAACACTCTTGAATTTAATAAAACTAATGTTGATTACCATGTCATAGTTTTATTGGGAAACCAAGATCAAAGCCCTTACCAGAAACAAAGTTTTACAATATTTACGAGAATAAGACGATATTAAAGTGTTATCATCATCACTTGCCCCCTAAAAACCCGTAGAATAAAGTGATAAGTAAAGAGTGCAATATATAATTCTTGTCAGGCTGTACGGAGAATAAAATGATAATCGATATTAGACAACTTAGATGACGATTGATTTTGACTAACTTCTTATTTTTCAAATAATATCTCTATTTTAATAATTGGGCGTGTTTCACTAAAACATTTGGAACACACAAAAAATAACCTTTCTTTAAATCTAAAAATCATCAGTCTACGTCCCATTATTTAAGGAGCAATCAACAAAAACATGTTTTTTATTTTTCCTGAAAAGTTGCGTTTTTGCAGTTATCATTTTATTCTCCGGGGACGGCGATATGGCTATAGAAAAATCCTTTAAATTTAAGGTTCGCTAGCACATTTGCAAGAAGCTGGCAGTATCACCACAATGCTAATATTTTCTCATTGTTTGTCTTATTTCTTTCTAGTATATTCATGTATTTTTGTATATTTATTTGTGCTTATATTTATATGTAATTAGATATATATTTAATTATTTATTTATTAAAACTTTATGTACAAAGGCGGACTTAATGCCTCACGCATTTTCTACCAGTCAACCTTAGGGTGACGCAGTGACAAAATAGGAAGAAAGAAAATTATAATTTTAATAGATTTATGCGTATCTTTATATTCAAAATATTTATTCCTCAATTTTCATGATTGCACCTACTACTGTTCTCTGAATCACCCAAAGGTTGATTGGAAAACGGAAAAAAAAAAAGAAAAAAAAACCTATTTACTTACAATCCTAATTTACTACTACTAATTTACTTAATATCCACTTACCTATGCATATAACTAAATGGAAACATGTCTCCCCATTCCATTCGAAACAAGTTTCACGAGAGCAACTGCATTGAAATTGAAAATTGTTGATCAAAATAAATGATTTACAGAAATATTTACAAAAAGGGGCCTTAAACTGGAGTTAGGTATACAGCGTGGCAGCAACATCGACGCAGAGACTAACCGTGAATTCAGAACATGATTCTAAAAACATATTGTAAAAATTTTTCGTCAGTTAATAAAAATTAAAAAAAAAAAAATCTGCTGTGACATAGAAAAGTGCAATACCTGTGCGGTCAAAATCTGTGGAACATGAATAATCCTGTATCTCAGCTCGGGTATCTCACTAAAGCCCGTAATAGCTTGCATGCCAGTATGCCAAAACAGCTTCTGATTGGAGAATGTCACAATGGCATGCAAGCTACTCGCACGCTTTTGTGTATGTTACAGGCATGTCTATTATGGACTTTATATTAATGTATTATCTAAGACTCCTTAAACAAATAGTAAATAATATAATTTATTAAAGTTTATGTTTTTATTTGTACCCAGGGTCAAAGCTTTATGTTGCATCAAATACGCAAGATGGTTGGATTGGCGATAGGGGTGCTGCGTGGTCACACTGATAGTTCCATACTTGAGAGAGTGTTTGCCAAGGAAAAGGTTATGCTACCCACTGCACCTGGCCTCGGTCTTGTCCTCGATACGGTATGTATACCTGATCTATAGTTTTAGGGTTCCGTATCTCCGAATGAAAAAGGGGTCCGTCCTTATAGGATCACTTTAGTGTCTGTCTGTCACAGCTAATTTGCTCCGAATCTACTGAACCGGTGAAGTAAAAATTCGCTACACATGAATTCCTCTAAACGCGGTAGCTGACTTGCAACATTTGTTTGTATGTATCATTCGAAGCGAGCTTGATTACAAAACGGCGATACACAAGACGCGGCAAACGCTCGCTTTGAGCACATGCTCAAGCGCGCTCCATTTATGTATAATACAGGATGGTCCAAATAGTGACGTCAATAAAAAAAAAAATAGATTCCTCATACCTACTATGTTTCGCGATTTTTGATAGTTTAGCAGTTATGATTATTTTTTAAATTTTTTGGGGAAATTCTTCATGGACATATTTAAAAATTTGTAGCTTTTTTCGACAAGCTCTTTTTATTCTTTTTTTTTGCGACTATCATGAAATACCCTTTTATGTATAAAAAAAAATATTTTCCTAACATTAGTGCAAATTAATGTCATGCTCACTCAAATGTCTCGCTGGTGGTGGTTAAGTTCCTTTCAAAATGGTTGAGCTGAATAGTGCGAATCCATACGTCATGTTCGTGAACGGGCGCCGTCAGTAGGGACTGGTCACCTCTTAGCCGCCACGGCTTATTTTATTTTCATTTCTGAATTGTTTTTATCTTTTTTAGTACGGGCGCTTTTAACGTGCACGTCTTTCTACATCGTTCTCACATGTATAATTTCAACTTGAATGATGTAACCAATATTTTGTAAGAATTTTATGATTTAAAAGAGTGTCCGTGGAATTTCATGCCCATTCTTCACAGCTACCTACTACGCTTTGGAATGGGCAACTAACTTCATCTTTCTGACTGACCGACCCCTTGACAATTCAAAAGTGCCTGTAATTGGTTTACTTAAAATAAATGCTTTGAGTTTGAGTTTGCAAGATACAATTTTTTTTTTATCAAAAGTGAAAAATTTACATTCTTACGATTAAAAGTTTTTTTTTTTTTCAATTTTAGGAATGTTAAAATATTTTTCAGGTTCTATTAGTGATTTCAAAAACTGAGGAAGAATCTTCGCTTTAATAATAATACTAATAAACAGGTTCGTCGTTCCCGAAAGGATCTATCGACATGTTGGATAGATTATAAGAAGGCCTATGACTCGGTACCACATACATGGCTCATGAGGGTGCTGGAGTTGTATAAAATTGACGCAACTCTGCGCATCTTCCTGATGTCATGTATGAGGCAATGGAGGACGGTCCTTCGCTATCCAGGATGTCGAAATATCCAGAGGAATAGCGAACCAATAAGGATCGAGCGAGGCATATTTCAGGGCGATAGTTTGAGTCCACTTTGGTTCTGCTTAGCTTTGAATCCTCTAAGCACACTGCTGGATGATTCAGGTCTAGGCTATCGGCTGAGGAGAGGTGGTCAGGTTATATCTCACCTCCTCTACATGGATGACCTAAAACTCTTTGCCCACAACAATTTACAACTGATGGAGCTATTGAAAGTAACTGAAACTTTCAGTAGTGCCATCAGGATGGAATTTGGTGTGGACAAATGTGCAGTCATGCATGTAAAGCGAGGCGAGATTGTGGAATCCGTGGGAACCCAACTCTCGGATTCCACAAACCTCCGGACCCTCTCCGCAACCGAAACCTATAAGTATTTGGGTATGTCGGAAGCGTTAGGCATCAATGTTACTGACATGAAGCATTCGTTGAAGGAGCGCTTCTTTGGCCGCCTGAAAAAAGTACTTAATAGTCTTTTATCAGGCGGAAACAAGGTGCGCGCCTTCAACGTTTGGGTCATGCCGGTTTTGATGTACTCTTTCGGCATACTTAAATGGACTCAGACTGAACTCGACGCCCCGGATAGGAGAGTCCGTACTCTGCTGACTGCAAATCGAATGCATCACCCACGATCATCGGTAATGACGCTGTATATCCCGCGAAAGTGTGGAGGTCGAGGCTTTTTAAACGCTAAGACCCTCCACAATCGTGAGATATACAGTCTCAGGGAATATTTCCTAGAAGCCGACGTGGGGATGCATCGAGATGTGGTCGCGATGGACAAGGGCCTCACCCCGCTCTCCTTTGCTAAAGAGAATTGGCGCAAGCCAGTAGTACTTGACACTAATGATCGCATGGAGGTATGGCAGAGTAAGGCGCTTTTTCCGGGCCCTACATGGACCCGATGTAGATATACCAGCGTCCGTAACCTGGCTGCGTTCCGGTGACCTTTTTGGAGAAACCGAAGGTTTTGTCTGCAATTATGGAAGAAGTTATGATAACGAACAATTACCGGAGATTTATTATGAAAGACGGCACGGTTGACATCTGTCGGGCATGCCACCGGCCGGGGGAATCAATCAGGCATATTATCTCCGGGTGTTCTCGTCTGGCTAACGGAGAAACTTGCATAGACACAACCTTGTAGCCAGGATAATCCATCAGCAACTTGCTGTAAAATCCAACCTTGTGGAATCTGAGGTGCCGTACTACAGGTATGTGCCCGACCCAGTTCTCGAAAATGGAAATATCACATTGTACTGGGATCGATCCATCATCACTGACAGGACTATTGTTGCCAATAAGCCTGATATAGTGGTGGTGGATCGATCAGAGCGGCGCGCAATGATTGTTGACATAGCCGTCCCGCATGATGAAAACCTCGTGAAAGTCGAGAAAGACAAACAAATTAAGTATCTTGACTTGGCTCGCGAGGTTGTCGACATGTGGGATGTGGACTCAGTGATCATTGTGCCGATAGTCGTGACAGCCAATGGATTAATATTATTATTATTATTATTATTATTATTATTATTATTAATAATCAAGTACATGATACATGGAGATTTTAACGGTGATCCCCAAACTAGACGTTAGTCTGTATCTTGAGGATCAGAGTTGTACATTATTATTAAATCCAAAAAGTCGTACAAGGTGATTATTAACAAAATAAAGAAGCTAAAAACAAGGTTAATGAATTAAAGTAAAATGGAGCGAATCGGAGACAATACTCTTACAAACCCGATTAAACTGAAATGTGTGTGTTCACGTATGTGTGTGTGTGTGTGTGTGTGTGTGTGTGTGTGTGTGTGTGTGTGTGTGTGTGTGTTGTGTGTGTTGTGTGTGTTGTGTGTGTTGTGTGTGTGTGTGTGTGTGTATGTGTGTGTGTGTGTGTGTGTGTTTGTACCTGGGTGAGATTAGGAGTGTTTAGGAGTTTTTTAGTTATGTAGCTATTTATAGATAATCCTTTCTGTTTCGTCGTAGGAGAGTGTAAGGAGCCAGTTCTTTATGACCTTTTTGCACAGGGAGATTTTGAGGTCTATTATGTTGCAGTTCTTTACAGCTTCGTTATATATGCGTGGATGTAAATAATTTGAAGAACGTCTAGCCATAAGAGAGTTTGCTTGGGGAGTGGGTATCCTAAATGTACGTTTCGAGATTATCTCTGTGTAGTCTGGTCTGGATTTTAAATTTCTGTGTGTTTGAAGTACTGCATTTAAGATATAAAGCTGTCGGACACGGAGAACCGGGAAATCTTTATAGAGATGGTCAGTTGGATACAGTAAAGGTTTCTTCAGCATTACTTTAATCACGGCTCTTTGTGCTCTTTCGGTTTCGTTAAATGCGGCTTTGCCTGCGCCACCCCAGACTGAGATACCATATTGGAGGACGGACTGGCAGAGGCCAAGGTAAACAGTACGCAGTATAGGAGTGGGAGTGCAGTCACGTAGTTTTTTCATAACTTGGATAAGTTTCCTGACTCTGCCGGATAGCGCATGTATTTGTGGTTTAAAAGATAAGTTCTCGTCTAGAACAATTCCCAAATATTTCATGGAGTGTGTGCGCTCAATCACAGTGCACGAGCAGCCCGCAGATCGAGGGTTCGGGTTATGGGAGCAAGTATGTAGCGTAAGTGTCAGGTGTTGGGGAGGTCTTGAAGTCTTAGTTTTATAGAAAGTAATAATCTTTGTCTTTTTAACATTTAAGGTTAGTAAATTCCTATCAAGAGCTTTAGCTATTGTGAGTAGTCCTTCTTCGGCAATGCTGTGCACCTGGTCCCAATTTTTACCATGGAATATGACCGCTGTGTCATCTGCATAAGCTATTATTTCAGCGTTGGTAAGAGAAATATTCAATATGTCATTCATGTAAAGTAAGAAAAGCGTCGGACCAAGTGTGCTACCTTGCGGGATTCCATAGTTGGTAGGAAGTAAGCTGCTAGAGAGATCACCGAGCTTTACAAATTGCCATCTATTGGTCAGGTAGCTTTTAAGCCAGTCTAGGGGAGTACCGCGTATACCTGCCGTTTCCAGCTTCTTTAGGAGAAGATCTATTGAAATAGTGTCGAAAGCTTTACAGAGGTCTAGGAAAACGCACATGGTGCGTTCTCCTTTATCGACGGTTGACGACACAGTGTTTGTCAAAAGCCTGGCTGCATCTTCAGTTGACCTACCCCTCCTAAATCCAAACTGCTTATTGGAGATGATGTTGTTTTTCTCGAAAAATGATGTAAGACGTTTGTTTACAACTTTTTCGAGCAGCTTAGATAGTATAGGTAATAGGGCAATAGGTCGATAGTTATCAGGGATATCTTTTGCACCACTTTTGTGGATTGGACTAACAGCGGCAACTTTCCATCTGTCCGGGAATAGTCCAGATTCCAAGCTGAGGTTGAATATAAGAGTTAGGGGTGGAATAATAGCAGATTTTATTTTTTTTATTAGCCTTGCATTGAGTTTATCGGGCCCGGGAGCACTATCATTGTTGAGTTGAGTTATGAGGCTGTCTATTTCAGATTCGTCTGTGGGGTGTAAGAAAAATGTGTGTGGACATGTCATATTTGGAGCATATTTATCGGCAAGAGACGCTTGGGTTTCCGAGAGTCTTGAGAGAATTAAGTCAGACAGATTTTTTCCCAATGCAGTGAAGTAGGTATTACATTTGTCAAGTGATTCTGTTGGGTTATTGTTGGTAACTAATTTATCAAAGTCAGTTGACGTCTTATTGTGGTCGCTGTATACAGATTTTATTGTCTTCCAAAGTCTTTTTGGGTCACCTTGACTATTTTCGATTAGGGTACTGTGGTAGTTAGTTTTTAATTTATGTAGCAAACTGTTACAAAAGTTTCTGTATCGGGTGTAAATTTGTCGTTTCATTTGATCGTCTGAATGTGCACGTGAGTCTAGATGCAGTTTGTCGCGATGACGCATGCATCTTATTAAGCCTGGGGTAATCCAGGGCTTGATGTTATAATTACTTCTGCTTATTTTGACTCTGTGTGAGTGTTTTTTTAATGATGTCGTGATGATTTCGATAAAAATGTTAACGGCAGAATTGACACAGTGTTGATTCAAAACTTCAGACCATGATATGCTATTTAACTCTGCGACAACGGCTTCCTCATCTATTTTAATTTTCCATTTTGGTCTGGTAGAGCAGGACTGATTATTTTTAAGACAGGTAGCAGCCATCGCTATGTCGTGATCAGTGATAGAGCATTTAGAAACTGCTCCAGTAGATTTATTTCTAGATTTTATGAAAATATGGTCCAGACAAGTATTGCTTCTGGTTGGCATGGTTATTGCTGGAAGAAGACCATGTGTGGCCATCATCCGAAGGTAGTCCGCATTTTTGTTGTTAATTTCGTTGCATATGTCGATATTAATATCTCCTGCTACAAATATTTTGTCATAATTATTTAACTTGTTCAGTGCGGCATCTAAGGATGTGGTAAAGTTGTCCGGGTTACTGAAGGATGGGGATCGATAGATACCTAGAATAGCAATATCGCTGTTAATTTTGATTAAGAGACTGTCCGCGTCTACTATTGTTGGTTCACTGGCGGTAAAATTCCAACAAGTTTTAATATAAATGACTACACCGCCACTTTTGTTTGATTGTAGGTGTGTCCTAGAGCCAGTATAGCCTGGTAATAGTTCTAGCAACAACCCATCGCTCAGCCAGCACTCGGTTAAGACGATAATATCGAAATCGCAATCGAGACGTTGAAGAGCCGAGTAAAAATGATCAAAGTTGCGTTGGTAACTCCTGATATTAAATGTTAGTATTTTAAAATTGTAGTCAGTATGCAGTAGTTGTTCCCTGCAGCCTTCTATAAGATCGTAAGGGTGACACTCAATTTGACACTCAATAGCAAAAAGCCTCGACCAACACCTGAGGAGGCTTTCGTTAGGCAGCTGGATAAAGGGCTTGATTCAGAAAGCGGTACTTCTGGACACGGCTCGCATTGTCAGGAGGTTCCTCTCTCTGGAGCCCTGACTGCCGGTAGCTTGGACCCTGTTCCCGTTACCGGTGGGCTACTATTTTTTATATTTTTAAATGTTTTTATATTTATTATATTCTAATATTTAAAAATATAATTTATATGTATTTAATTAAATAAAGGAGATAATAATAATAATAATATTAATAAAAATACTTTTTAAATCGACTGTAGAATGCGGTGAGGCGGAAATTATCTTAATAATAATTAGATCTTTAAAATTTTTGTCACCCATTTTTATCTCTCTTAAAGTGAACTACTTAATTATAATAAAACATTTACTCATATAAAAAAGAATTAAAACAAGTAGATTCTTGTTATCTAATTAAAATGAAAAAATGTCATTACTTAAAAAACGCGTTACAATAGAATATGTATAATAGAATACTCTTTATTATGTACACCATATAAATTACAGACATAAATATAGAAATTTTACAAAGTGTGACATAATGGGCGGTCTTATCGCTAAGAGCGATCTTTTAAAGACAACCTTTAACGCGTTTATTTTTTTTAATTTAAAATTACTGGTGAAATGTAAATTAAAGCATAATTACCTTGACAGTAATAAAAACAATACCTACAATTTAAACGGTTATTCATTAAACTCTTAAATAATAACCTAAAAACAAGAAATGAATTGAATCGAGCGAGGCATAACATACCAAACAACGTTCCGGTCCTCGAACAATATTTTTTTTTACTGACGTCACTATTTGGACCAACCTATATAACAACCGTCTTACAGCGCCCTATTCTGGACAAGAGTTAACTTTCGTTGCTCATTTCAGGTCCACTACGACAGATACGATGCTAAATTTAAAGACAGCCACGACAGTTTGACGTGGTCAGACGTAGAGGACGAAATTCACGAGTTTATACATAAGCACATAAACCCTGTGATAGTAAAGGGTGAAGTAGAGGGTAAGTCTATGGTTACCTGGCTTGAGAAACTTCAGAATCATTCGTACGAGCCATCGGAAGAGACACCAGATAAAGTTGATGAAAAAGAGCTGGGTGGTGGCGATGATGATGATGACGATGACGCGGGTGATGATAAAAATGAAAGCAAAGATGGCGGCAACCTAGACACTAGAACAAATCTTAGCAACAACAAAACACCTAAAATAGAAGTCAGTTATCTTGAGTCTATTGAAGGTCAAAGTGACAAAATTGAAGACAGTAATGTTGAAGAATCTAAAATTAAAGAATGTGCAATAAGTGAAAGTGTTAAGATTGATGATACAACAAATTGTTAGTAGATAGTTGATTGGTTACATACAACTGTATGTAGCCAATAATTATGGCATAAGCATATTCAGATTGCAGCTTGGTGCTGTGTGATCTCTACAACAATAGTGTTCTATTTCATACCTTAGTAGCTGGAACTAAATAGTTAAATACTAGCAATATAATATTATATTTTGCATGTGCTAATGATGTAAGAAATCCATTTTTGTAATTTATATAATAATAATAAGTTGCTTGTTAATAATCTCTTGTCATAATTTAAATACTAAGTAGAACTTAGAAATTTTTATAATATATCCTTTTTCTCTGACGAATTTTGATAGCAATATGTATTGTAAATTAATATGCCAGGCTGGCATTTAAAATAAATGGCTGAGCCATACTTCAAAACAAATTTAAATATATATATATTTCTTCCATTTGATTTTAATTCATTGATCATAATTGATGATAAAGTTTCCAACTGGTTTAACATTAAAACCTCGTATTCATGGTAAATATAAAAAAGTTACTCAAAATTGTTGCAGGAACCTGATTTTGAGTTACTGGAAACATGTTTTGCACACTATACACGGGCGAAATAGCTCACTGAAAAGAAAAAGAGCGATTAGTTCTCACTCTAACGAGCTATATCACTCTTCTAGCTGACTAGCTCTTCTATAACTCAGTGACTCAGACGCCGACTGTTAACTTATTTGACTCAAGCTGCACGCGCGTCGAAGGAGACGGCTCGGCTCGTTCAATAGTCAATACCTCTTTGGAAGTTTGGGACTCTTTGTTACGGTTCTTTAGCTCATTAACAATCGTAGTGATAAGCGAATTACTACGGATATCGATAAATAATATCTTGGTTTTTTTTTTTTGTGGCGGTTTTTGGTAGTAAGAACGGTCGTATTATTATTAACGGTCGTAATTTTGGAAGCCACTGATTTCCCTTCGTGGACTGTCAACCTAGATGAAATGGTATTACTATAATTAAATGAAAGTCATCTCGCTAGATTGGTGTATTTAAAAATCAATGGCTATTTACAATAATTATTATTTTTTTGTTATAATTTATTGTTATTTACAATAATTGTTATTTTTTTTGTTATTTACAATAATGATGACTTGAGTAGTAGTAGTTAGTACATTTTTCATGTCAGTAGCCATGTTCTACATTACTATTAATAAACAGTAACTATGACTTTCCTAGTTGTTAGTCGGGTGCGTCTTTTGAAATCGACCCGTATGGTTTATTATAATAAAATAATTAATATTTCGTCGGTCCACCTTTTGATTTTATAACAGCAGCCACTCTTTTCGGCATTGACGCTACCAACTTTAAGCAATCTTCTTGGGACAATTGTTGCCACTCCTTATTTAAAGCAGACAGTAGTGAGTTTTTATTTGTTGTGGAGTGTCTCCGTATCTTTTTTCAATTGGATTGTGGTCTTTTCTTTTCGATTGTGTTGTTTTCTTTTCAACGAGTCCACTGGCAAACCAAGCATATTTTAAACATGTCAGAAAATATTGGCGCTGATAATTGGTGGTGAACAATAGAATTAATTTTTAGGCAGTCTTCTCGCGAATGAATTTCATCATTTTTATCCAGTAGTTCGTCGGTATTTTGTAATTTTTTAATAATTTTTTTTACTTGTCTATAAAAGTAGACATCACGTGGTTGAACTAAAGGAATACATTTTGGCGGTATAATGTTTAATGTGCATGTCGGCATTTTATCGTCATCTTGGAATAGCTCATCATACAATTCTACCGTCGTTTGTGCTGTCCATGAGTCTACAAGCAGAAGAAAATTATTTTTCTCTACAAATGGCATCAAACATGTCGTCAGGAATTTTTTATAGAGCTCTGTGGTGAGTTTTCCTGATTTTGACGGTGTCACAATAATGTTTGTGTATTTTTCCATATATAGGGTTTTCCAATAAGAGGTGTTATTTTGATATTCAAAGAAAAATGCCATTTTTTAATATAAATGATCGGATGTTTATTTCATTATAAAGAGGAAGGTATGCCGTTAATGGTGGAAAATAACATCAGGCAAATGACCACCACGACCACGCTTACAGGACCATATCCTTTTCATGAAATTTTCCATAACCAAATCGCAATGTGGCTGCCCTGTCCTCGATAGCCTCACGAATTCCATCTTTGAGGTCTTGAATCGACCCTGGGCTGTTGGCGTAGACCTCTTTCACGCGGCTCCAAAGGAAGAAGTCGCAAGGTGTTAAATCACAAGATCTCGGTGGCCAATTCTGATCACCTCTTCGAGAGATAACACGGTCCGGGAACTTCCCGTAAAAGATCAATGGTTTCGTTGCTTGTGTGGCACGTAGCGCCGTCTGGTTGAAAGTAAACGTTGTCCAGATCAATATCATCCAATTCCGGCCATAAAAAATCATTAAGGCCAGGTATTCCTGCAAAAGTAGGCATGTAGCGCTCTATGCTACGCGCGATATATTTCGCGTGGACACAGCGCGCCAGTGAACTCGCATGACCGCGCCCAGCGACACAGTATAGAAATATGCAGTTGGTTAAGTAATATTACTTGACTTTTAAGAAATATTTTTTTTATGATATTTTTTTTTACCTACTGGCAGTAGCGATAAATTAGAGCTTCGTTAATAAATGAAATAATTGTCTATAAAATAGTCTTTATTGGGCAGTTGGAGTAATTAATTAAAAATAAGCAGCCAGTACGCTATAAGTAGGTTTAGAACTGAAAACATAAAATGTTGATTTGTTTGTGTTTTTGTATAAATTGTAATAAATTTATTAATGTATATTTTTTTTTCAAAATAATTGTTTTTGTGGAAAGTATTTCAATTTGAAAGTATTTCATAAGCTACTTTACGGTTATTTACTTCAAAGATAGATTGGCACAAAAAGAACCTAAGGTGTCAAATAAAACAAATTTATAAATAAAATTTAGAATATTTTCATATAGGTACATTAAACAAACATGTCATAATTCTTTCATATAGGTTCATTAATCATCTCAAAATTCATCAAAATTTATTTCTCTTGAGCTGGTTCCGGGTTGCAATTCTGATTGCGCAGGTGATGGCATAGCTGGAGAGTCCACAAAATTCAAATTTTCCTTGTCATCTTGTAATGACAACGTTCGGATTGGCATTCCACGTGCGTGTCTACTGTCCACAATTTCCGGAATTAAACATTTCATGTAAAATTTGACCAGTTTTGACTCCATTTGCGTCTTCCAGAAATTATAGTCCCTTTCGATGCGTTCTGTAAGCAAGGGTTCATTTTCTCCAGCCCAGATGCCGAGCAGACAGAATCGTCTTTCAGTGACGTGAAGCTGCCCTTGTATTTGATAATACCAGTTCGATTTTTTATTTATTATGCTGGTGCAAGTATTTTTGTCGTATTTTAAAATTTGTATCTTGTTTTGCTGTATTGCATTTGTTAGACCTTTTTTTACTGCAGTTAAAGGGCACTTTATTTCTACCAACATATCATCGCCTACTAATCCGTCAGGAGTGGCGCCAATAAAGGGATAAGTCCTATCAATAAACAAACCGCAAGGCATAATATTTATATTTTCTTGTTTTTCAAGCTGTTGAAGTGCTTGCCTTTCGTGCTCTATTCCGTGTGCAACAGCAGCTACACATGTCAAATTTTTTTGGTATAATATGTTTTTTACCAAAGGAGCAGTATTTATACTAACTTTTCTTTTACAAATTTGCCCAAAATTTGATGCGGTGATTAGGTTTTTTCGTATTTCTAACCACTCACTGCTATCTCGTTGCAAAACTGTAGCTCTCTCGATAGCATGCCTATCAGAAGTAAGTATTTTTAAATTATTTAAGAACTCTTCTTCAGCTTTCTTTAAATCATGTGGAGATATATCTGGTGCTGTGCTCGCTGGACCATAGTCATGTTGCTTCTGATTGGCTTCTTTAAATTTTCGTACTTTTTTTATGGGATGCTCTAAGTTTAGCTTTCGTTTTTGTGCTCTCCTTCTTTCGATTATTTTAACCCTGCCTCTAGGACTTTTATTTAAAAAAGCTTTTTGGACTGCAGAAAGTCCGGATTGGCAGTTAAACGAAAGAACAGCTGCTGAGCACCTCCCTTGGTAACCTCCTTTTAGTGAAAAATTGATTCGTTTCCCACCAATGAATTTCGCGATGACACTATTAAAACACTCAACAGTGTTTGTGTCAACGTCTTCGATTAAGCTGCGTGATTTTGCAGCAACGTTTGAAACAATCGCGTTTATTCGGAAAATGAATGTGGAATTCTGGATTTTTTTGAGCTCTTCGTTGTCATTTTTATCTTTAGTGCAATAATATTCTTGGCACATTCTATGGTCGCCGAAAGCATGTGCCACACAGTTAATAATATCTTTATGAAGATTTGATATTGCTACATTGCGAGGACTTTCAGAGACATTGTGATGTCTTATACATTGTACAATCGATTTCCGCATAGTTAAAATTTTGACATTAGTGAGCATTTTACGGTGCACTAGAATATATTTTGTGTCAAAATATATTCTAGTTTTTTACAAAAGTTTCTAAGTATGTGGTTCCGACATTCAATTTTTTCGACGGTCACATTTTCGGTCTCATATGGTCTGGCTTTGAGGACTGCAGCATAAGTAGAAGCATCTCCATCTCCTATCATTCGCTCATATATGATGCCATACATTGTGATGGACGATTTGAAACCTTCTACAATTATTTCCGTCTCCATGGAGCTTGAAGAACCTTCATAATTTTTAAAACATTTGTTGCTTTGGTGACATTTTTTTGTGCTCAGCTCGAGCGCATACCAAGCAATATTTATTTTTTATTCCAATATAAAGAACTTGTCCTGTTCTCCTGCCGATTATGGCTGCTGTGCCTGATGACGCTTTATAATTGGTGCCATAAGATCTAGCACACCATGAGCCGTCAACGCAAACATCAATCACAGGGTAGCCGTTCTTAATTCGACCTTCTGCGATAGCGATCTCTTTCTCCTTTTGAGCTGCAGCTTCCATGGTAGCACTTGCCGTCGTATTCCATTTTTCAAATACTTCTTCCTCTAATTTCGAATAGTATTTTGGACTGAATACTGGTATATTCATAGCTGAGCATAGTTCCTCAAATTGGGAAAAGCCGATACCGGAAGCGACAATTCCAGTAGTGGCGGCTATATTTATATTCACTTGTTCTTTGTCGCTTTGGTCTTCCGAGTTAATCAAGCAAACTTGTTTGCACATATTGCATTCAAAACGAAATACCGATAAAAGTCCTCGTCGTTTTTCACTAATTAAACGGAAGTTACCTAATGTGCAGTTAAATAAACCGTTATGACGAGCTTTTTCTTGTAACTCCCGTAAAACATAATTTATATCAATAATTCGCCGTCCCGAAATAGGTTGGAATTCATCTTCTCTGAGTTCATTCTCTACGATGAGGTCTTCTGTGTCTTCGGTATCTCTGAAAAAGAGAACACATAGTAAGTCTTACAAGTTTGTCTTACACATCCGAGTAAAAGCATTGTATGTAAAATGTGGTAAAAACATAAAATGTGGAACTTACGTTAATGTTACAGTTTGTTGTGTATCAACAGGATCCAATCTAACAAACGAAGTTTTGGACACGTCAGCCGTGTTGCTACATGATGCATTATCCATGTGCCTGAAAACGAACCACATTATGAAATATCTCTTTTGGTTCTTTTGGTTCCGGTTTTCCTTATGAGGTACGGAACCCTAAAAAAAGGAAATTCTACAATCCATTTATGACATACTAGTATGTCCTAAATAAAACCGTTTAAAAAGCACTAAGTAAATACCTATCTTGATCTATGGTAATAACATACCTATTTTCGTTTGAATCCTCAGGTATCAGGTTTGTTGCTGCGGCAGTGTCCATGTTAGTTTCTTGAGGCTGCTCCACTGACCTATAATAAAAAGTAAATGGAGTACACCTATTTCACAGATGAAATTTATAGGTAGGTATTAGCATTTACTTTTCGTTTGCAAACGCCACGCTGAGATATCGTTATAGACAAAATAATATTTTGTCTATAGATTCTATAGAAATCTTAGCGTTCTCTAGTAGTACCTACTGATATTTTTATACTGTGGCTCGCCACCAAAGACTATTATAACCACTTGACTGCGTATACAGTGCCCCGACGCACGAAAACTATTAGTATTTTGTCGCCTATGTATAGGCTACGGTACTAGTAGCAATTTTAGTTGTGTCCAAGTGTTAGACCTGCGTGCACGCTAAATTAATATAATTTTTTTATAACGTTTATGCAGTTATAACGCATCAAAATGCCTTCATGCGCGGTGAAGTGGTGTGGGAAACATTCTTAGACATCTAGTTACAAAAAGGATGACATAACTTTTCATCGGTACATAAACATTACGAAAAATTATTTTTGATTTAATCAGATTATAAGCCACTGCAGGGGTCTATTTAAAATGGTGGCTGGGTAAACGAGCACACTTTTTGAGTCGCGCGTTGATGTCTTTTGGAAAAGTCTCGTTCTTGTATTAGACAATTCTAATGCTTCTATCCCTTTCTTTCCTTTTGTATGTTTATCGTAAAAAATAGTGCTGTTATCTTTAATAGCTGAAAGTTGATATCGAGAAAAATAAAATGAATACATTTTTTATTCAATTCACATACTTTAATAAAATAACTATCTACTATTAACCGACTTCAAAAAAGAAATACCGACGAACTGAGAACCTCCTCGGTTTTCAGTTCGTCGGTTTTTTTTTTTTTTTTTGTATTTTCCGGGATTTTTTAGTTCTTTCTGTCCCCGACCGGGGCCGATCAGTCCATTTCCGGGATTTTTTTTTGTAATTGATTGATTTTGATTAAATATTATTTCTATGATTTTGATTTAGTATTTATTATAATGTTAAAATCCATTTTATCGATATCGACTATATTCTCTTAATGAAGTAAAGCAGCCCTAACGATGCAACTTGACCTTGAACTGACCAATTGCAGCCGCGCGTTCTTCCTCATCCCCCGGCCCGCAGTAGTGAGTCGTGTGCTTCGAAGAAATCGGCCCATACGCTCTCTAGTGGTTATATTCTCTATGCTCGCCACTCACCAGGCAGAGGCATAAATACCAAACGAAAAGACAAAATATGAATTATCAAAAATCGTAGCGATCTTCGGTACTAATAATCTTATACTATGATACGATGATCGTAAGTTTTAGACGTATCTTTATAAATTACCAATCAGAGACTGAAGTAAAATAAAATTTAATTTTGAGACCAAATTACATTACAAAACGAATAAAACATTTAGGTAGGTACTTACTTCTTCACATATCTTTGGAGTGCATTCTTTTTATTTGTGTCTTTTATTGCTTTACGCGACTTTCTTCGCTTTCGTTGTTTATTGCCCATTATATCTAACAAACAACAAACTCAAAACTAGATGTTATGGTGCGCGAAGTAGTCGCGGAAAAACTTGCCACAGGTCCGTCGTCCGTAAGCGCCAGCGCGCGACTGAACAGGCCTGTCCGAGTCGCCGCGAGCGCTTTTAATACATATTTAAACATAGTAAATAAGAAAATCATTTTATCAAGTCAAACTCTGCGAATTTGTCTATAACTAATTAGTTTCTTTAATTTAGTACAAAAATTAAATGTAAAATATCAGTAATATAGTCATAGTATTGAAAAAACGTTCTAAAAAGGGGTAACTTTGTGAATTTTTTCTATCGAGTGAAGTTCATCAGGTCATGCAACTGAATGCGATTTTGACTAGACAAGATCCTCATCTAATACATATATTTTTTTTGAAATTTAAAAGACTATAATCTTTGCCTCAGATTGTTTTAAAAAACTTAAATTCGGGGCCACCTAGTCTTAATGATCTCTCGATAGCGCAATCCATTCACCCTAACTGTTGCTCCAGTCTCATTTTTTTTATATCTATGGTATCAGGCCTTGTATTTGGTACGAAACAAAACAAAAATAACAATGAAATAAAAATGTTTATTGAGGAAATTGCTTATGTTTATTACAGAAACCAATCAGTCACACATGTTTTTCGTTGTAGTATCCAAACAATATGCTTTTTTACATGCTTTGCACTCTGTGTGCACTTGCTTGGTTTTTCGAGCCAACTTCCCTTGAATTTTTAATTTTGCATAGCAACCAGTACATCTCTTCCGTACTAACTTATTGTTTGTAGTATTTCGCGAAATTTCTTGAAGACAATGGTCAGGTGAAGAAGTGGTAGCTGAAGATCTGGGAGTCAGAGAAAGCGAAGGCATTTGAGGCACGTTAGGTATTGTAGTCCACGTTGCTGGCCCGAGAAAATACCGAACTAAATGTTCCTAAACACTCAAAACAGACAATTCTGGTGCCAGTTCGTTATAAATACACCTAGAATTTGGAACAAAAGATCAACGGCGATTTTTTTGTACCAGGTTAGGCTTTTGCGTAAAGGAGAGTGAAAAGATACTAGTTGGTCAGATATATGTATATGGTCTGTTTAGCCCAACGAACCAGTGTGTACCATTCATCTGGTGTGTAAATTAGTTTATTTTTTGCTGTTCGCTATATTAATGCGTGAACACTATCCGCCTCATTTTGTGGAGTGGCCCTTTTCTAGGAATCGATGGGACACATTTACCTTAAATCTATCGCTCGCATATAAGTACATAAAAAAAACAACGCGATTGCGGTTCTGACTAGCACAGTTGTCTGACCAGAATCTAAAATCTTTGACTCCAGCTTTAACCTTGTTGTCAACGAAAGAAAACAAACAACTAGCCACTTCATTGGCGCCACATTTAGCAACTGTTTCATCCCACATGTAACACTTAGCTATCTTTAATCCGGCATCAAAAACAGTGAAATTATTGCTTTTTTCACATACTGACGCTTTTTTTTTTTCGATGGTGCGTTGTTGATGAACCAGACATTTCGCTTGATCCTAACAGGCTTGATCTTAAGGTGGCATCAGAAAGAATAGCGCTACTCTCACTCAAATAGTTAACTCACTTACGGTGTCCCCAAAGGTCCTGCATAGACTTGGCATTGGTGTTGTAACCAAAGATTCTTCATTATCATTTTCAGGTACTTGTCGTGGTGTTTCATTTTCACAAATAGGTGTGTCATTTTCATTTTCAGGGATGTGTCGTGGTGTTTCATTTTCACAAACAGGTGTGTCTAGAAAGCAATTTTCAATTCCGTCATTCGAAATTTTCCATCAATTATATAATTTAAATCACTTTGCGATAATAATGTATGATTTTGTTCTCCGTCGCTGTGTGCTTCAACAACTTGATTTTCGTCGTTAGAAACTTCCTCAAGATCCCTTAAAATACTGTTTTCGGTATAAACACGACGTGAGTCTAAAAAAAAATCAAGCGAAATGGGTGAATAATTACTATCAGGAATGAAAAAAAAAGTTATGTTAATTAGAATTTTTTTATTACGTATATTTTACTTAATTAACACTCAGTCTTAATGAGATCGTAATTAGTTTCCTTATATAAAAAATCACAGCACAGTAAATCAAACATAACAAATTATATTTATTTTTTTAAAGAAAGCAAAATATTTACTTACTTATTACAATATAGAGATATGGCCGAAAAATAAAAAATAAAACATAAATTATGGATAATAAGTAAGCATTATTACCAAATCCATTTTCTAATCTAATTCCTCCGTCTCATCTTCAATATCAGTATCCACTAGTTGGTCTTTAGCGTTGTTGGTTTGCAAATTTAAGTAACTACTCAGTATGAAATATTTTTGGAATAACGTTAGTGTCACAAAGTTTCTTAAGATCGTTGTATTTAGATTTGGTAATGCTAACGAAGTTTTATATTTGAGATTGAGACTCTTAGGTTTAGCGCGTATTACGTTAGTACGCCACACTCACAACTGGCTGATGCGCCCGCGCGGGGTGGGACAGTAATAATACTGCCACAGTTTACAAAAACTATGCCAACATTTATTTGTTTTAAATTACATAGATTGTTATTGCCGTATTAAAATTGGATGGTTTAAAAGACAAACTATTTATATTATGATACAGGGAAAAATAATTTTAATCTAACCACCTCGTATTAGATTTAGCTTAAGTGACGTATTTAAAAAACGTGGATACTAACAAACTGTTCAAGCGACTAAGGAACCCAGTTTTGAGAACAGAAATAATGTTTGAAGCTCCAAACAGAGTGCAAAACAATTGCAGTGAAAAGGGTTGAATCGACATGTCTTAATGAATTTGGCTGACGGCAAATTGGTTGAAGCGACATTGCATAGTGTAAGTAGTCGTAAGCAAAATGTATGAAGAGACTTTTCATCTAAAGTTAGCTATATCGAAAAACGATTTATCTGCCATCGAACTGAAATTTTAGGACGAGAATAACGGCTTATGCTCCGATTCTCTGTTTTTGTGTACAGCTTAAATGAATACAAAAAAAAATATGCCAAATTTGATGTCGGATCATACATCATGTTTGAGAAATATGCACTAAAATTGCATTGTTTTAAGCGCCATAAATGTGCTCAGAATTTTACGAAACCCGGCTCAGCCGACGCAGAAAAAATCGCTGAATCCGAATATGTATACAGGGTGCCAGGGAAACGCTTCCGAAAACGAAGACAGGTGATAGGGCTAGTGATTCTCGATACGATACTATCAAAAAAACTGAAAAAAAAAATGAACACTTTTACGTATTTTTTTAGCATTTTTCGTACACTATGCTGTGAGAACAGTTAAATGAAACCATTATTTGCGATTAAACACATTTTTTTTCTTAACAACGCTAACAGGCAATGTATTCGTAAATAAATATCATCTGACGCTCGCGCATAACCTCGAGTTCAAAGTGCGCGCGCGCTCGCTAACAGCTGCGCGGCGCGGCCGACGACCCCAAATCCACGCGACGCGACGGCTCGCTCGTGCTGCGCGGTGCCATGTGATCCTATTGCTATTCTCCTAAGCTCCTAACCTTTACTCGATCGCTTTTAGCAAATGTCTTTTCATTTCAGTTCTACCTACTAGTGGGATATCTGCTTTCGGATTTCATTCATGCAAGGATCGTAATGATTTTCCCCTTGAACAGGGTTACAATTTTGATCCGACGTGCTCAAGTTAGTACTAATAACCTTCCTTCGAATACTGATAATCAAGGTAAATGATCACAAAACTCATTGGTATAGGCCGAGGTTTGAACCCGGGCCATCTAGTTTGAGAGGTAGGCATCCACGGATATGCGCGACGCGGCGGCGCGGCGACCATAAGCATCCTTTGTAAAGCGCCGCCAAATTAAATGAGAAAAAACATTACAGAAGCGTCAACAGTTTTAAATTGATGCACTGTGTCGTGCATTTAATAACAGTTTTGTATGTAAGTCGATAATCGATAGTGAATGAAATAAAGTAAAAGATCGCTGACTTTAGCTGTGATTGACAAAACAAATTTCATCGCGTGTACAGTTTGAAGCAACTAGCGCGCGTGATTCAATTGAATTTGAACTTTATGTCACACGACGCGCGCTCGTTTTTTGCAATAATTGTATCCTTCATTTAGTAAATAAACCCAATCAAATTAAAGTGGATAATTAAATTAATTTAGTCTAAGAAACCCGTTAAATCTTATTTAAAAGTTAGAAAATGAAAACAGTTTGTAATAAAGCATAAGTACAATTTCCTAAAAATTAAAAATAATTGGTTTTTGATTTCATAATTATTCTTTTAACATTTTCTCCTCTGTAATTTGTTGATCTTTGCACAGTCAAAGACGCCGCTAAGTGACTACGAGCCACCGAGTCGGCGGCGCACGCGCGGCTTTTGTTTGGCGGCATTGTTTGATCTTTTTAGTACTTCTTTATTAATCTAGTTAGTTCCTTTCCGACTCGGTTCGTGAGCGAATGTGCGTTACGTTTAATCGATCGATAGCTATTGAATCGTATTTAATCGCGTATTTAATACTGTTTTGTTAGTTTTAAATTTGTGTTTAGTTATTATTGTTACGTTTCTAGTACTGTTTTATTGTTTTTTAGTTATTATTTTTGTTGTGTTAAACAATGCCTGAGGCATACGTGTACAGTGCTCGTGAATACGGCAACATGTTGATGTGTTTAGGAGAAGCCCGTGGCAATGCTTCTCTAGCGTTGAGAATTTACCGGAACAGATTTCCGAACGTCCGGCATCCGTCTGATTCTCGCATGATAACGGCGGCTTTTCAGCGAGTCTTAGAAAATCGACCGATTGCTCCGGTGGCGGCAGGTGGTGGACATCAAGTAAATGTTCGGACCGAGGAGCGTATTTTAAATGTGATTCGCCAAAATCCACGCCTGGGCACACGAAGTGCCGCGAAATTATTGTGGCGCCGGGGCGTACCGACTGTCTCTCATTGGACAGTTCACAAAGTCTTGCGCCGGAACAGAATGCGGCCCTACAAAATACACAAAGTACAAGCTTTGCTACCCAATGATCACGTTCGTCGTCGTGCGTACTGTCGTTGGCTGCTAGATCAACAACAACGAGCGCCTGGCTTTATTGAGCACATTATCTGGACGGACGAGTCCACATTCACGAGAAACGGGATGTGGAACAGAAGGAATGCCCATGTATGGTCAGACGTGAACCCGTCCGCCACTCAAGAAACCGGCCATCAGACCAGATGGTCCGTCAACGTATGGGCTGGTGTTTTTAATGGACGAATTTTAGGACCAGTGTTTCTACCGCAGCGCCTCAATGGATCAGCATATCTTAATTTTATAAATGGACATTTAGATGATATGCTAGATAATGTATCGCTGGCTGAATTTCGTCGAGCATGGTTCCAGCACGATGGCGCTCCACCGCATGTTACGGGACCCGTCCGCGAGCGTCTCACTGAGCTTTTTGATGATCGCTGGATCGGAAGGCTGGGGCCGCACGCCTGGCCGGCTCGTTCGCCCGACTTAACACCTTTGGACTTCTTTTTGTGGGGTTATGTGAAAGAAAGAGTGTTTAATCGGGAATGTGACAGTGCTGATGAAATGCGGGGCAGAATAGTGAGCGTTTTTGATAGATTACGTACAGAATGTGTTGAGGATCCTACACTAATGCCTCGTGTTCACGGGTCGACACAGCGACGGGCCCGGCTTTGTATTGAAATGGACGGAGCGCAGTTCGAGCCAGACCTCATAAGGTCACAAAGGATTTAGACAGGTACGTAAAATACCTCTGTCAGCTTTTGCTACGAATGCGATTAAAATGTATAATTTTCTGAAGTGTTGTAGGGGTAGGCATTTGAAAGTGGTGTTTGTAAATTCCGTATAAATCCCGTGATTCGGCCGTACGGAGCGCTCGGCGCCCGCGACGCGCGTACGCGCTGTGGCGCAATGTTGCTTTGCGTGTCAGTGACCTCACGTTTTTTTACGGTTTCCATTGCGTGTTTACGAAATATGAAGTTTTGAAAATAACCAATTTAAAGCGAAAGGTTATTGGTATTCGTTACCATTTAGGTTGTATATAATGTACGTTCTGGCTTCGGAAGCGTTCTCCTTACACCCTGTATAACTCAATATCGTCCAAAATGTCGCTTCAAACAAATAGGCTTTCACCCCTTTTTTTTTTTTTTGGGTGGGGAATTATCAAATAAAAAAAAATAAAAAAATCTTCTTTATTTACCAAAACAAAATAACAACCTTCTACGGCTCAATATGTTACAAGTAATGTACAGACTTAATTATACATTTTGTTTGCAATGTGTCGGTACTTATTTTGGTTGTTAACAGAATTGATTCACCCTGTTCCCCGTACTAGTAAAAACTGTATTACGGTGGAACAGTTTTCCTCGCTCTCTGTGATTGTATGTATTTATAGTAGCGTACTTGTGACAAAATAATCACTTAATAGGTTAAAGAGTTTTAAGTAAACAAAGCAAAGGTGATATAACTTAAGCTAGAGGGTAGGCAAACACAAAATAGTTAACTCGATTTTTGGTAAGTTGTTGGTAGACGTAAAAGTTGACATAGTATACGCAAAATATTTAGATGCTAAGTTGGCTTTGGTTATACCATTATAATGCTTGCCCATTATTAAAGCCATTGGCAGAATATATTTAAAGTTAAAAAAAAAAAAAATAATAATAATAAAAGTAAAAGTAGGTCCTAACTTTTTTATATTTTTATTATCTTTATTACTTTATATATATAAATAACTTCTCCCGTTCTGGGCGGAACGGGAGGGTGTGTCAGACTTTTACTGACTAAAACCCACCCGTGTTCCTTCAGTTGCCTGTGCCAAGGGCCACGGTAACTCTTTCGAACAACCCGCGACCCTGGCAAGCATCGGCCCCAGTGGGCCCCGTCACTGCTGACATCTCTTTGAGGCGCGCGTGGAACACAACGCGCCGTCGACCCGAGCCTGGTCCTTACCAGACGGCGAACTGCCCATTGCTCGCCGTCTGCAAGCCCGCGCCTACGGTGGCCGGGAGTCAGCTCTTGACTCCCGACGCCCAGGGCGTCTCCTGCGGCGATTAGGGGCGTGAGGGCGCAAAGATTGCTTCTCCCTCACGCGTTCCGCCTCCTCCTTCGCAAGCATTACTGCTTCGCAGAAGGAGGTGACGGCTTCCCATGCACTCTCGCTCCGTACCATAGCCTGGACCAGGGCCGGACGCGAGAGATCGCCGCCGCCGATCGCCGCCGTGCGGACGCGGCGGTGCTCTGCCTAAGCCGGGCAGACCTCCACTGTATGCTCCACCGTGTCCTCCGGGCGATCCACACAATGGTGACACCCGGGCGTTTCCTCCCGCCTTAGCCTTTCACCCCTCGATTTGAGTTTCATCGCCACGCTTTAGTAAACTTACTTCATCCCAAAATAGTTCTACTTCATCAGGAAATGTTTTGATTTGTTCACAATTTCTTAAAATGCGCCACTCTGTATCGATTTCCTGAAAATCATTGCACTGAACAATATTGGGAAGAGCCTACTCATAAGAACTATTGAAGCAGTTTTGCCAGTTTTAACATTTTTTGGATCAATTATGTCTAAACCTTTTATTGGATTATTTTTCAATGGAAACCGCGTGGTTCTTTGCTTACAAGCTTCGATATAAAAATCTAGGCATCTGCATTTAAACAAATTTACTTGATCTGAGTTTAGATCCCGTATATAATAATGTACTCTGTGGTTTAGATTGTCTGAACTACTTAGTACAGTCCGCGCGCGAGCTCCGAGGAATCGGTGGCTGAGGAAGCAGGCGGGTATGCGCCGCGCCCGACCGTCGCTCCATCCCCCGCACTCTCCCAGTACTAGTGTCGACCTTGACGCGAGAACACGCTTATCGAGTCATTTTTAATTTTGCGATAGTAGGTAGTGTTATTTTCTACTATAAATAGTACTACACCAATATATAATACTAACTTGAACTTGTGCATATAAACATACTTTAACCCTTAAACAAACGCGAGCCGTTATGCATTTTTTTTTTAAGGTTGCATTGTATTTTAGGTAATTGAGGGTCACTGATTTCATATTTTAAAACGAAATTTAAAAAAGAATAGGGGATGGGGTAGTTTTTCTGGTGGTAAATAATTTACCATTATCCGTTCATGACTACAAAATTTTTGATGTTGGTGGTAAAATTGTTACCATTGTCCGTTACGGTTTAATTTTCGTTTCTTGACTAGTGACTTCCTCTTGGTTCTACTTATAATATTTATTTTATATTTTGGAAATGAAACATTTTATTGTTTTAATAATTTTTTATTAGTATTGCATATTACCTATCTTATAGTATTGCTTATATTAATGGTATTCTTACAATCTATAAATCTAAATTTAAAAAAATATACAAAAAGACAACCGATTTTTATATAGATAATCTGATATTTTTCAAAGTGGGATCGGACAAGGGTAAGATATTTACCACATATTTGAAACATCTAAATTATATGAATAAGTCAATTGCAAATGCTGCTAACACGTGATATTAGTCAAAATATGTTATAGTTTTGGAATTTGCGTCGAAAAAGTACTTACCAGATTTTTTCTTGAACAAACTTTTAAAATTTCTGAAAACACCCGCCAAAAACTCGACTTTTTTCACAACAAAACCGTTGAGTCAACTTTGACATTACCTTACAGTGACAAATGACGTTGACAGGTTGTCAAATGAAATAAAATAGATAAACAAATTATTATAGATTATAAATATGTGATATTTATACCTTTAGTGTTACCGTATTAAAAGTTAGAGTGCATTATTTAAAAAAACACGATGTGGTAATATATATACCTTTATTTGAATAAGGGTTAATACATTCCGAACTAAACACTTGAAAACATTTCGATAACATCGCTTTGAAACTTTTGTTTATCGCAACAATACAATACAGTAACACACAGCAATATACAGCAGTAATTATTACTGTGAATTATTACTAATAATTCACACTTTTTATTCAAGTAGGAAACTATTTTATGATTTTGTTATTTTATGTGGATGACGGATGACAAATGCGCGAGAAGTTTTATTTTTTATTTTTATCAAACATAGGCAATGACACGCACAATCAGCCATTGCTGCCTAAATATTTAGTATTAAAATACATATAAATGCAAGTAAAGAACACTTAACCCATTAACCGCCGCAGTTGTATATAAGCAACTTATCATTTTTGAGCCCCTGGCGCCACTGTTGTAAATTCGCAACTGAAGTCTACGAAGTGATTTTCAAGCGTATTTTTATTTACGTAGCAGCAATTTCATAATAATTATAAAGACCACCTTTGCCATTCAAGGAATTTCTTTAATTTTCCCTAAAATCACTTATGCTAAGCGCCAAATTAACGGTGAAAAAAATGGATAAAACTCATCGCAAAATGCAGGTTTGACCTTAACATGTACCGCCAGAGTTGTATAAATACAACAGTAGTGATGTAACACATAAGTTTATTTATTGCGCATTAATGGCAACTTTAGTTTATTCAAATAACATACAAATAAGTTAGGCATTCAGAATTAGAAAGTAATTCAATGCTTGTTGCTGTTTGATTCTATTTCTAACTATAACATCTAAAACTTCACATGATTTAAGGTAGATTCATATTACAATTGAAGTGACGGTTTTTACTAAATTGTATTTTAGTAACAACCCTAGCACTTTAATGTTTTCAAAGGAGTCTAGCGCCGGAGTTGTATATATGCAACCGCTTGTGACGTCACAAGCGAAGTCATAATGATAATAGTGAGGGGACATTGTTAAAAATTTGAGTAACTAATTTATTTCATTGGGTATTGTGGCTGTGTTTGAATCGCAAAATGTCGAGTGCAGAGGAATTTATAAGGATTTTAGGAGATTTCGAGGAAGATTGATCTTTTTTTTTGTAGACAGTAAAAATTTACTACACATAATATTTTAAGTATTTACGTTTAGATGGCATAAAGCAAATAGAACTGATGTTTAATTAAAATGTAAATAAGAAAATTAACACATACCTGCATTTGCCATTTCGGAGACTCGCAAAGCAATGTCCTTTTAAGCAGTGACAATTAAATGACCTGTCATTGACCATAAATTAAGTTTTTATTTTAAACAGGAAAACTTTTAAAACGTTTTACTACCCTTTGTCATACACAAATTGAACATATTCATAGTTTGAGTAATAAAATCGATAACCGGAAATAATTTCACTTGTCCCCGCACTATCTACGCTCTTGTTTATCTCTACTGTTAGCGCCGGGGTTGTATAAATGCAACAATAGGGATTCCAAAAACCGAATTTTGTAGAACTATGAACTAAACTCTATCTTGGCTTTGGTAGTGTCTATGTATATGGTTATAGGTTTTTGATGTGGGTAATTTTAATCTTATTATTGTTATGAGGATAATGAATTAGAAAAGACATTAGATTTTCGTAAAAACGTGTAATTTTACCTTTAAAATCTTATTTGCGGTAGGGATTGGTCCACATCACTATAGTTGACCTTGAAAATACGTGATTGGCGCTAGGGGCACATTTTTTTGCAGGATTGTCTGGCGGTTAAAAGGTTAAATGATTATTTATGTTAAAATAAATATCAAAACAGATTTATTAATAGATTTAACGAGTTATTCAGTATTTATACATTTGGTAATTAACATTTTGATGTGTATGGCCACCCCATATGCATCAGTTTGGTCGAACATGCAGTCGATTCCAATCTCGATTTTGTTCAAGAGTGCCAATTTTCTGAAGATTGGAATTGAAACTGGATCGGATTGGAATACGATCCAGATTGGGATTAATTTCAAGAGTAAGCCTACAGATCTTGGAGGTGATTAATCGTCAATATTTATTGGCAGTGAATTTGTTAATTTATTTTTTCGGTTTTGGAAGGTGGAACTAAAATAGTGGTGCTAAATCATAACAAAAATGTTTATTCGTTTTATTTATTTATAAAATTAACAATTTTGATGACAATAATTGTGACGTCACATTCCTACTTAGATAAAAGAAGTTCTCTTGTAACCGTTCATAAGATTTTTTGTTGTATAAACACTTAGTCAATTCATAATAACGTAACAAGGAAAGGATGTTCTAATAACACAAATATAATTGTCGATACCCACTTATTAGAGGTATCGGTATTCAGTAAAGTTTATTGAAATATTATATGATTTAGACTTTATAAACTGGTTTTTTTTTAAATGTAACGTCACAATAAATGTATTGAGGTAATAGCTTAATTTTTCATTTTCTTGACGAAAAGAAGATTGAAACTAAACCTCAATTGTTTAAGGTCATTAAATAATTACGGATATGCTAATATTACTAAATATTTAGTTACACCGTCTAATTATAAAAAACAAAACATTTAGATATTAATATTTTGTATAACTACATAAAAGCTAGCTCTCCTGGCCCTGCTGAACTCATCCATCCCCACATATTAATCGTAATTCGACCTGACTCTGTATTAGGGCATACGTTTTTATCACACCAGCGAGTGTTATCCTTGCGCCATAAATGAAGCCTACCCTTATGACTGGATTTAAATGTCTTTTGATATGATATGGTAGTATTCCAGTCAAAATCTAAATAATCCCGTGCGAAACGCGATCGTTCTTGTTTATGTCGTTCTGTCAACAAGGCTGGTCTTCTGTGCAAGCCTTCAGCGTGTAGGGCACGGCGAAGAGTTTGCGATGAGGTGTCGAATAGTTCAGCAAAGTGTCTCGTTGGTGTGAATCCATTAAATTCATGCTCGCCCACCATATGTCGTCGCTGTGCCTCGCTAATAAACGCCAGCCTTCCACTTCGGCCTTTCTCTTCGTCGTATCTTTTGAGCCAGAGACTTACAGTATTCCTCTAAAACAAAAAAAAAAGTGAAATTAGGCAGCTGTAACAAAATACTAGAGTGACTTCATTTTAATATAATATAATAATATTTATTTAATACTAGCGACCCGCCCCGGCTTCGCACGGGTGCAATAGAGAAATACTGATAATAATTTTAGAGCCATTATTTCTCGTAAAAAGTTAAGGATAAAAAATGGTTATTGTGGGTTATCCCTGAGAGATAGACATATACCATCGCGGACTTTTTTGTAGACCTTCTTAAGGTGTACAATACTGTAGTACATTATTTTGATCTATCTCAAAGGGTTCAGCCAGCGTTTACAATGAAGCGCAAAAAATGTGTTTATTTACGACATCACATTAGAAACCTCTAAAATTATCAGCGTTTCTCTACTATATTATGCATGTATTATACATATAAACCTTCCTCTTGAATCACTCTATCTATTAAAAAACCCGCATCAAAATCCGTAGCGTAGTTTTAAAGATCTAAGCATATATAGGGACAGACAGACAGGGAAGCGACTTTTGTTTTATACTATGTAGTGATAATACCTATTAAAATATTACAACTTTGCATTTATAAATCCAATAATAAACACTAATTATTTCTCTTTTAGGCCTCATGATGGACTTAAAAATCAATAAAAATAATCATCCATCGTCAACAAATAATAGGTATTTTCAAATAAAAGTTTAAGTTACAATTCATTAATATTAATACTCACATTCAGTCCGGTTTCATTAGATATTTGTGTTCTATTAAGACCACTTTTATGCAGCCCAATAATCGTCGCCCTCGCCTCAATATTAATATTTGCCTACATTTTGAGAATAATCAATACCGCTATCTATACCACACGTCACAAACCAACAACTGCAACTAAAACGACAACGGTTAAATATTCATAAAACTCATGTCTACCTCACAGAAATCTAAATTCTTTATTAAGTTTTTTACGATCTACCTTTTTAACTATACAAAAAGTATCAACAAAGCGAACAAGATAAAGAATATTATATTTCTGTCCCATTTCTTCCAATTGAGTAAAAACTTGCAAAAAGTCTACATATTCGGCGTGAGATTCGAACTCACGGCTCACTGATTCGCGCATCTATCTGCAGGCACTTAGCCGCTAGGCCAGCTTGACTTGTGTTTTTACGTTGAAATTATGAAGTGCAATCACTTGTTGACGACAATGATGACACATGTGTCTATTCTTGAAAATAGAAGGTCGTAAAAGCCCCCGCAGACCACAGACTTTTTATCGGCCGATAGTTTGGTCGGGCTCTTAATCAGTACGCAGATGTAAGCAAGTGCGCACACTATGACGATTTGGTATCGGCCGATAAACAAGTTTGATGGGCTTCCCGATTTAATTCAAACTATACTGTCGGCAAACTATCGGCCGACCGTATAATCAGTATTGGCTCCCTACCACACGCGCACACACGACGATTTTTTAGTCGGCCGACTAAGCCGATAGTTCAGTTCGCTCCGAGCTTTGACAGCGAATGGTCGGCCGCGCGTGTTTTGTAAAATGGCGTCGCCCAATTCTCAGTCGCTTATTTCGGAATCTTTGATCGTAAACTTGATCGAGGAAGTCGAAAAACGCCCTGCACTTTATAAGAAAAACTTAAAAGAGTACTCTGACGTAAATGTGAAGAAAAAACTGTGGGAGGAAGTTTGTGAAGCTGTTGTTCCTGATTGGAATGAGCTTAGTGCCCAAGAAAAAACAAATCAAGGTACGATACATTTTTATTTATTTACATTACACTTTATTATATTGACACGGAATTGAGCCTGCAGGAGATATAAAGTATGACGACATGTATTGCCGCACATTATTCATATTATTTCTTCCTCGGTTATTTCCATTTGTATTGAAGTTATTCATGGTACAACTGTAGAGAGTGTCTTTAAAATGTATTCCATCTTTGATTCGTACATAATTGTGTAGGACACAGCAAGCTTTAATAATTTTAACACAAAAATTAATATTTACGTCAATTGGACGGTGAAAAATGCGCCATTTGTTAGCTAGAATCCCGAAAGTACATTCAACCATGCGTCGAGTTCTTGTATGTCTATAGTTGAAAATTCGCTTGGTGTAGTTTAAATTTCTTTTTGCATAAGGGCGTAATATATGATTTCCAAGTCCAAACGCTTCATCGCCTACGACAGAGAATGGAATAACATCTCCAACATCATCATTAGGCAATTGCCTTCCAGAAGGAATATTTAGTCGATTCTCGGAAAGCCGTTTACCCATTTCTGATGTTTTAAAAATTTCCGAATCACTAGCTGTTCCATAAGAACCAATGTACACAAATTTATAATCGGCATCTGTCCAAGCCACCAAAACGCAGGAGAAGAACTTTTTGTAGTTAAAATATGATGAACCGGAATGTTCTGGCTGTATCATTCGTATATGTTTGCCATCGATCGCTCCAATGATGTTTGGAAAATTTGTGCGACTGTAGAATTCGTCTGCTATTTCAATCCAGTCATCTTCTTGTTTGGTTGGCATATATAACGGTTGAAGCATATTCCATATTTGCTCACATGTACTTTTTGTAATATCTACCAGATATTGTAGAAGCTCCCATCAGATAATCAAAAGATAATGAATTGAAACTAGCTCCAGTAGCCAGATACCTGTAATGAATTAATTATGTTTTATTATTTTTCAGGCCGCGATATACAAAAAAAATGGGCCAATTTACGGACTTGCTTTCGCCGAGAATTAAATGCACAAAAGAACACAAAGTCGGGGCAGGCTTCGGTCAAGAGGCGTAAATACGTATACTTTGAACAATTATTATTTTTACTTCCATGCATGGAAAATCGTCAAACGGAAGGTAACCTGAACCTGGCCCAGGATACTACAGAAAATGAGGAAGATGATGAAGAAACTGCTCCATCCGCTTCCGCACCTCCTCGCCAGAAGAAAACTCGTGTTTCGAAGAATACGGATTTGGATGAAGCAATATTAAAAGCATTAAATGAGACTAATGTTGATGAAGATGTAAACTTTGCATTGTCTCTTGTCCCATCACTCAAAAATTTAACCGCAGATGAAAAACTCGATGCTAAGATTAGTATTCTTAACGTATTTAAACAGATAAGACTTGGTAGGCGTGTTCAGCCTTATTCTCAACCAACATACACCATACTGCAACAACCCATGAACTCTTTTCCTGTTTACCAACGAGGGACTAACATCTTGCCGCCACAACAACAATTACAGGCTTATGCATCCGGTTCTACACCATCCCCCACTTTCTTGCCGCTACAACAACAATCACAGGCTTATACATCCGGTTCTACACCATCCCCCACTTTACCACAAACAACCATTCAAAATGTTTCATCACCAGCTGATTCCAACATGTCAGCCCAGTCATATTATTCAAATTTTTCAGAAGATTCCCAAATATACGACTCGTAAACTTGGCATTTGAATTATAATAAAAAATTTAAAGTATGTTTTGTGGTTTATCTTACCTTATCGTAACGCTCAATCTCTCCTCCACAGGTATAGATAGTCTTAAATTTGTATCCTCCTTCGCTATTCCTGGTCCAATTAATTTGACAAGTTGGTTGAAGCTAGTTATGCTCATTCGATAAAAGGCGAAAAATTTTTTCGGGTAATCGAGTAATTTGGAATGCATAGTGTAAAATTTTCCATTTAATAATCTATCACTAAAGATAGGATGCACCCAATACTCTCGGGCTCTCTTTTTAATTTTCCTCCTCCGGTGCATGAGAGCAATAATAACAATTCTATACAATGTTTTATTAATTTTCATTGTGCGGTGCGACCACTCTTTTCACCAGTTGGTTAGAAACTAGCAAATAGAGAATTAGTCCAGTCACTTTAGGGTTTTACCTCGGAATTTGAGATAATAACCTGGAAACTCGTATACAGCTTTATTTTGGCATTCTAAAAGTTGTCTCAAAAGTCTCATATTATCTCGTGTCTGCGTCGTAAGTTATTCGAGGTCAAAGGTCACGAAAATCGGTTTTTTGCAATTATCTCCGTTTCTATTGCTCCAATGATGTTAGCATCCAATATCAAAATTGTAGAGCATAAAATTTGCGACAAATTTTGTTCTAAACATTTTTTCATAGAGTCAACCGTTTTTGAGATAGAGAGCGGAGAGCACCCAGCGCTCAGGCATATACTGTAATACAAGGTCAACCGTGAATCTCGGTGAATAATACCTTGTATATAGTTACTAAATCTCACTCCTTTTTTTACGAGGTACACTGGATGATGGTGAAGGTTCACCTTCCTCTAGTCGTCGTTTTGATGCTGATATAGAATTTTTACTGATGTATACTTTCCGACACTCGACATGCACATTCACAGAGGTTAAAGTATTTAAGAAGTCTATGTGACCATCATTTCTTTCGATACTTGCAGTTTTTAAAGTTTTCAAGCCACGCACTACATTCACAGAATCACCTTCAGTTAGAGACTTCCCACAAATAAAACACAAATCGGCCATAATTATCAAAATTGTACGTCCGTCGTTGCTGAGATCTTATAACCAACTAAAGAATTCAGTCAATAGAAAGTAGTCCGTTGAAAAAGAAATCAGTCTCCACATAACAACTGAACATCTGCCACATGAACTATGGAGGGGTCCGCATTCGCAGGTATAGACATTATAGAAAAAGGTCGTCTTATAGAGGTCCGTCTTCCCAGTTATAATCTCAATAGAAAAATAAGATTATACATTTTAAACTTTAAAATTTGTAAATTTTAAAATTTTAAAATCTTTAAAATTGAAAGAGCAAATACTTAATAATTTTTTTATATTTATAATCTATAAATACATATATTATATATATATATATATATATAAAACATCATTCAATACAATGTATTAACTAATAAATAATACTAATTATTTATTGTTGATAATATTGTAATGATTTAGTAACTATATACAAGGTATTATTCACTGAGATTCACGGTTGACCTTGTATTACAGTATATATTATATGCCTGAGCGCTGGGTGCTCTCCGCTCTCTATCTCAAAAACGGTTGACTCTATGAAAAAATGTTTAGAACAAAATTTGTCGCAAATTTTATGCTCTACAATTTTCATAATGGATGCTAACATCATTGGAGCAATAGAAACGGAGATAATTGCAAAAAACCGATTTTCGTGTCCTTTGACCTCGAATAACTTACGACGCAGACACGAGATAATATGAGACTTTTGAGACAACTTTTAGAACGCCAAAATAAAGCTGTATACGAGTTTCCAGCTTATTATCTCAAATTCCGAGGTTGACCCCTTTTTTTGCCTAGTGACTGGACTAAATAGTCGGCAGACTGTTGGATAGTTTGCGCACTCATCACCGACTGAACTGTTTAGTTGGCTCGGTGTGCGTACTAGCAGGCCAACCCGACTAAACTATCGGCCGATAAAAAGTCTGTGGTCTGCGGGGGCTCTAAGTCAAACTAAACGTCAAGCTAATGCTTTGTGAGAATGCCTATGGACTTTTGGAGGCCACTGTACATATAACTTCACAAGTTTCATCGATAATTTTTCCAATAGTTGTTTCACCTCTTTTAAATACGTAAGATATTGCTCGAAATGAGGATCCAGTTGCCAAGTACCTGAAACAATTCGTGTGAGTTTAATGATAATTTTTAACCGACTTCAAAAAAAGGAGGAGGTTATCAATTCGACTGTATTTTTTTAATTTTTTTTTTTATGTTTTTTACCTCATAATTAATCGACTGGGTGAACCGATTTTCATGATTCTTTTTTTATTTGAAAGCTGGTGCTTCCCGTGTCTGGTCCCATTGTCATCATTTCAATATCTGATGATGAGATCTTGTAGAAATCGGGGGAACTCTTCAATAAATAA
Source organism: Eremobia ochroleuca (assembly GCA_949629135.1). Lineage (NCBI taxonomy): Eukaryota > Metazoa > Arthropoda > Insecta > Lepidoptera > Noctuidae > Eremobia > Eremobia ochroleuca. Next base: position 3,066,512 of record OX451405.1, read on the forward strand.
CAGCAGATTAACCGCGATTGTTGCTATAGCATATCTAAGCATTGTTTACACCATCACACATCATAATATCACGCCTGTACTCACTACAAAGGTTATAAAAACAATTTCGAAAAAAAAAAAAATGTTTAAGGGCACTTACAACGTTTTACAAAAAACGCAATACTGAAACTAAAATAAACTTAATTAGATGTGCAACATATATTTGCCCTTTCGCAAATTTTTTTTTGCCAAGGTCAATTACAGCTCTTTCTAGGGTGGTACCCTGGAGTTTGTGAACTGTAACCGCCCAGCTTAATATTAGAGGCAACATACGGCGCTCCACATCTCCGTAACCTCTCAATGCCTGAAACGTAGTACTAGATGGAGGTATGGGTATCCAACCATTATTGTCTTTAAGTCTAAGCCCAATAGACTCGTCATCAAATTTAATATATACGGCATCTGGTAGCTCGCCATCCTCCAGTTGGTCTCTCCTCAAGGCTGGCCATTTGATTTTTAACCACCACAGCTGTTGACGTCTTTGGGAATCACGTTCTCTGGTGGTGTTCTACCATATGTGGCTACTTCACGCGACTCATCCACCGCGTTGATTTTATAAGTTCGGTGCAACTTTGCATTTTCCTTGCTAATTTTGTCATTGTAGTCGTCGACTTGCCTGACTGTGGGAAAAATGCGAACGGCGACTCCATCCGCAAATTCACCATTTATAGGCACGTGACGCCGCTAACATAATAATTGCAGCTGAGCCGTCGTTAATTCCCCTACCCGTAAACTATTTAATAAATCGATGAATTCGGTATCATCGCGCTGTCGCATGTTTATGGTCAGTTCACAAAAAGAAAACTGATGCCACAAATTAACCTCCGCTGAATACCACGATGGCTGCACAAAACACCAATTTCCTTTCACCGGAGGAAGCTGAAATACATCACCGAATACCAAAATGTTGACTCCACCGAATAATTTGTCGTTGTTTTTATATTCTTGGAGTCTTAGGTGGATTATTCTTAGGTTCTCATAGGAGACCATAGAAATTTCGTCTATGATCCGCCAATTTATAAAGCGCCATTTACGTCGTTCGTTCTCGAGTCTTTGACCTGTATTTTTTTTTTGTATGTCATAGTTTTTTCTTTTCTATCGGTAGCAAGAAAATACTATGGAGTGTTTTGCCAAAAATTTGACGAGCAGCAACTCCGGATAGCGAACCAACTTCCACAAAGTTAGGCTTCAGTAGTATATCTACTGTTGGTGCGTAACAACGCTTAATATGTGCCACGATTAACTTCAACAGAAATGATTTCCCGCTACCTGCACCGCCCGTGATAAAAAGTAACAGCTGACTCTCTTGTCTTTGCAAATTGTTTTCGATTGCCGTAGAAACTTTCTGAAATAAATCCCTCTGTTGGACATTTAATCCGCGAATGCTTCCCAGGAACAATTTATCTGACATTACGGCTCGTTCTTCCATGTCTTCACAAAAGTTATCATCGTCATGAACAATTTGTTCACCAACACATAACACGGGTGCATTGTTGACATCGGTTTCGCGCGCAGCATTAAGTGCGGTAGCTTGAGCAACAGCCTGCTGAATAATTTGTTCAGCGTAACCAAATTGTTCTGCGCTCACATTGCCCTGCAACGGGCGAAGATCACTTTGGCGCCTTATGAAACAGTCTTCAGCGGTTTCATTTTCAAACAGTAACTCGCTTTCATTACGAAATGGTATGTGGCATACTATTAAACTGTAATAGTACGCTTCTTTGTCACTATTAATTGTATAATAACGGGTAAGTAATACTGACGGTCTATTTCTTACACGCATTCTAGTGTTGTCCTGCAATCTGATATACCTCACTGGCGTAATATCTTCGTCCCTAAGTTCTGCATCGCCGTTGTCCTCTGACCACGTCGCAAATTCCGCAAGGCTTAAATTCTCCAGCTCGTTTGGGCGTAATATATAACGATCAAATATGTTATTGTAAATACTGGTTTCATCACTGTCGAATCTCAGAAGTCTGAAACGTTCCGCCGGCCTGCAACTATTTACAAAAACAGTCTTACGCGACGACATTTTCAATGGTAAATGGCATAATCTGTATGCGCATTCGGGCGCACTCACCAGGCGTTGACTTAAAATAGTCATTGATACTGAGAACAATTGTTTCCAAAACTCACCACCTTGTCTCTTAGCATTCGTAATAGCACGTTAATATTATAATACAGTACTCCAACTTCATACAAACGGACGAAACGCGAGCTATACCTACGCGCCTCGATCTCGCTGTGCGCTCGGAGCGCAGACAGTCACGGCTGTACCGCAGTGTCGTACGGACGGTGTGTTGTTTTTTTAACAATAACCGCGCGATTTTTTCTCTAAAAATCAGTTAATATGACGAGTAGGAAACATTGTGCTGTTTTTGGTTGTATGAACCCGTCAATAACGCATCCAGACATAAGTTTTGTTAAATTACCTGGAAACTCTGAAAGGTAAGACTATAAAATCATTTTACTTACTAGTAGGTAGGTACATAATGTGTGTCTTTTTAATGGAAAAGTATTTCCTTTTATCTCACGAAAAAAAGGTGTTTGGATTAATAAATAAAGCGAATAGAGTAACGGAAAGTTATTGAGACGAGTGAAATAGGTAGTTATATGCGGTTCTGAATGAATCATGATACGGTAGGTAACCTACCTACTTACGCTTTTGTTAAAACTTCGGTGCATGTGTGTTTTGTTAGTTTGCATAATTCAAAGTACGTAGGCAAATGTAATTAAAATGCTGGAGACGGGCAGCCCTAATAATCCAGTCAAAATAGACAAAAATAAGTCATAACTTAGCCAAAATTCGCATAGAGCTGAAAATTGCCAGAGACGCTAAATACATCATTATAAATGAAATATCAAAAATCCCCTTCGATCCTACTTCTGCAAAAAAATTTATTCAAGGTCAAAAGTATAAAATTAAGGTTTTTTCCATTTTTCTCGAAAACAGTAAGTATTATCGTAAAAATAGGTCGGACAAAAGTTGTAGATTTGTATGATCTACAACTTTTGTTTCTTCTCTACGAAAATGGTCCAGTCACTTTTTCTTTTACGACTCACCATTCGTGAGATATCGCGGTTTTAATCATTAGAAAATTCATATTTTACATAATATGCACTAAAATGCAGCTTGTATACGTCACCAGACGTTCAATATAAATGAAAATAAGAAACTATTCGTTTGTGTTACTTACACAATAAAACTTGTATAAATTAAATGAGGATTTTAAAATATAAGACTATACTGTCAGTCCCTAATTCCCTTCGTCGGTAAGGTCGTCGGTTGCTTATTTTTGAAGGAAGTAAATGAAATGACTCAGTATATACTGTTAGTTTTGAAAATTCCTGTGCAGTGAGCAGACGTGCATATTGGTAATATTTTCAATTTTAATCTGTGCTGTTAAATAATTTAAACAAAATGTCAGAAGTTTGTTTCATTTGTGATAAACCTTTGAAAGAAAGTGAAGTTGTTGTTGTTGATCGTGGAATGAAGACTTTGATTGATGCAAGTGTTGAAAGAAATGATGATTTTTTTGAATACTTAAAAGACAAGCAATCTGTGACAGTCCACGTGCAGTGTCGTAAAATGTATACTCGAAAGAGTAGTATTGTTGCAGCTAAAAGACAGCGTGAGACAGAACAAGGTAGTACATCCACGATAAGTCCACCTCATACTAGAGCACGAGTAAGTGAGCCAGATTTCAACTTCAAAAAACATTGTTTATTTTGCGGCGATGAAGCAAATGAAGAAGCTGAAAAGAAGAAAGCGCAGAATGTTCGTCGTAAAATGTATAACGTATCTACACTTGAATTTAAAGATTCCATTTTAAAGGTAGCTCGGACTCGTTCTGATGACGCAGCAAAAGCTGTTATTGCCCGCATTGAGTATGAATTTGACTTAGTTGCTGCTGAAGCTAAGTACCACAATAACTGTTATAATATCTTTCTGAGGCCTACTACGGGATATAAAGTCGGTCGTCCCGAAGATGATTCAGTAAACTTGGCGATGGAGGAAATATTTCAGTACATTGAAAATAATGATGATTGCCAATTTTCATCACAAGAATTAAAAGATATCGGCAAAAATCCAACTATAGATAATAAAACAATTAAAAGAAGATTAAAGTTAAAGTATGGTGATAAAATTATTATAATTGAGAAGAAAGGAAGTTTAACAATTATCTGTTTTATTGATAATCAGTACGATATTCTTAATAAAGCTTGTATGAAAATAAAAAACAAAATACAAACGAAGAACGATTCAGAATATTGAAAGCTGCTGCAGCAATTATTCGAGAGGATATTCAATCTGTAGTGATTGATAATGATAATTATCCCCCGCCGAGTCAAATGTTTGAAAATATCAACAGCGATATTCCGGAGTCCTTGACTTATTTTTTGGAGCAAGTAATTTTAAAAAATCGACGATTTAAATTAGATCATTTGAAATTAATATGTACAACTATCAGCCACTGTATAATGACTGCTGTTCGGCCTAGGTCTTTCAAATCAAGATTGCAATTGGGTTTATCAGTTTTTTTTTCATCGACGATTTGGATCAAAACGTCTTATACAGATTTTTTCGTCTTTCGGATTGTGTGCATCATATAATGATACTATAATGTATGAGGCAGCAGCAGTTCTGCATCGTCCACCGCATATTTTGCCACCAAAAACTGGCACATTTATTCAGTATGTTGCAGACAATGCTGATATAAATGTACATACTTTAGACGGTCATAATACGCTTCACATCATGGGGATCATTAAAATTATTACTCCAAAAAGTTCAGTTATAGCAGAAGAGCCTATATTACGAACAAACAGACTTCCTTCAGCGCAACATTTTGCAGAAAAAGCTCATGTGCCAATACAAGTCTATCAAACAGATAGTGTGGTAGGATATAGCAAAATAGCTGTGCAGGATTTTGATTATGAAAATAATACAACAACATCTTTACTTAAAAAAGTAGATATGTTATGGTTGTATGGGAAGTGCAAAAAATTATTATTGTCTGGTTGGAATGGTTATATTGAACATTTAACAAGTAATATTATAAATTTTTCGGAATCTCGAATTTTATTTTTACCATTTATTCATCAACCAGCGAGTAACTACAATACCATATACACAACTTTACTGTGTGCTTTAGAAGATGCAAAACGTTATGGCCACGATTATTGTGTTATTACTTTTAATCAACCTTTGTACGCAAAAGCTCGAGAAATCGTATCCGCAGCGCCTGAAGGATCTGATTTATCGAAGATCATAGTAAGACTTGGAGGTTTTCATTTACTCATGTCTTTTTTTGGAGCGATTGGATATATTATGCAAGGAAGTGGTATAAAAGAAGTACTTTCTCTGATTTATGCACCTAATTCATTAGAAAAAATGCTCAATGGTCATGCTTACGCGAGAGCTGTTCGAGCTCATACCTTGCTACATCTTACTTTAGCAACAATAATATCCAAAGAGCTTGTTCTCGATAGTGAGATGGATGAAAACCTTAAAAATACAATTGAACTTCTAATAAATAAAACTATTTCCTATAATGATATTGAACAAGGCGATGAAATAGCTGAAGCATTACTTTATCAGTTTAATGAAAAACTACAGGAGCACGGAGAACGAAGACCTACAGCAAAACTATGGATACAATATTTTCATATGGTGTCTATTGCAGAGGAATTTATAAGAGCTGAACGTATGGGTGATTGGCGAGCTCATTTGAATTGCGTTAAAGAAATGCTTCCTTGTCTTCATGCGTCAGGACATTTTATATATGCCAAATCTGCGCATTTATATCTACAAGATATGATGCAATTAGAGAACTTGATGGATCCTAGTGTTTATCATAGGTTTATTGAAGGATTTTTCACTATTAGACGTTCTGATAAATTCAATTGAATCACGCGCGCTAGTTGCTTCAAACTGTACACGCGATGAAATTTGTTTTGTCAATCACAGTTAAACTCGGCGATCTTTTACTGTATTTCATTCACTATCGATTATCGACTTACATACAAAACTGTTATTGCACGACACAGTGCATCAATTTAAAACTGTTGACGCTTCTGTAATGTTTTATCTCATTTACATTGGCGGCGCTTTACAAAGGATGCTTAAGGTCGCTGCCGCGTTGCGGAAAGCCGTGGACGCCTACCTCTCAAACTAGATGGCCCGGTTTCAAACCTCGGCCTAACCAATGACTTTTACGCACGTGAAAAATCAAGCAACACCAAAAGAGTGCACAACCCACTATCCTGAGCTGACAAGATACTGTCTGTCACATCCAACAAAGCCGTGGCTGTACTACGGCCCTTCCTAAAGCCCGATTGAACATCCGGGAGGATTCTATTAGTCTCTAAAAAATCGACCAATTGCGCACAAACTACTTTTTCTAAGACTACTTTACACTGTGTTTGATTGTACTTCTAATGTTTTGAGAATATAATAATTCGAGAATATAATATTTTGCGAATGTAATAATATGAGAACAAAGGATTAACTTATTGTCGTTGCAATAGGCAATACAATAATTGTTTAGTATCGTTAGTATACCAGTACCGGAAATAGAAGATTCAGATAAATCTTGATTATTACTAATTCAGTTTTGCAAAGAGGCGGAACGGATATATCCGTACGGCTGACGTGGAGTATACGTTGGAAATTTCACAAATATAATATTGCGTATTTTTAACTTTAGGTACAGGTGTTGAGAGAATTTGATTTACAATAAGATGATTTATCTTTAGTTATGCCCAAATATTTAGTGGATGGTATTATTGTAGAGTGCAATGTATTGTTTACAGTTTTAAGGGCAATAGGATAAGGTATAGTATGATACAAGTCAAATTCTTTTGTATTCACTAAAGGCATTTGTAACACAAATATTATTTTATTATTTGCATAATAACTGGATACATCGGATATGTTTTCTAAAATATGGATATTATCTAAGATTAAGGGTACACGAAATTGCTTAGAACTAGTAAGAAATCTATAATTACCCACAAGATCTGAAAACAGTTGTTTAGGGGTAATAATAGATGGATATAGTATATCTAGTAGACTTACTAAACATAATAGCGTTGCTAATATCTTCTAACTTAAATAATAAGGTTAATAAACTACCTTCTAAAGTATTCGACAGTCCCGATATTTTAGATCTCATTATATAGTTTATTGGAAACTAGTGTTAAATTCGCCTTTTCCTGGTTCAAGGTATCAATAGCATGAGTCAGACTAACTTCATTTGTATTCATTTTGTCAATTACTTCTTTTAGAAACAATAGTGTGGATGTTGTAACCATCATGTTTTCTTTTATGAGGGTTGCCAATTTGGTTTGATCATTCTCTAAAATTTAAATGGCATTACTATATTTTTCGGCATCATTTTGGTCCATATTACCGAACAGTTGTTTAATTACTGAGTCGATTCCACCAAACCAAGCTGATCTTTTAAGAGATTTGGATATGAGATGGGAAATAGAATCGAAGTCTGTAACTATATCAGAGTAACGGGATGACAATGGTTGAAACAAATAGTGACATTCGCCTTCATAATATGCGTTGCTTTGGTTAGGGTACAACAACCAGGAGAGATAGACCACATTTTTTCCAACTTTAATATCTTTTTTTATTGCTTAGTAACTAATAACAATTTAGTGTTATTCTAACTATCGATACTCAATATTTTTTTATTTTAATATGGCACGATCAGAGCTTCTTTACGGAAATAATTGAAATTTTAAAAAAAGTACCCTCGGTCCATCTCTCCCATACTATACGGGTGAGTCGGACCACCCAGTAAGGACAGATGATCCTAAAAAAAAAATAAAATCATTAAGACTTCTTAAACAAAAAATAAACATTCAAAATGAATTTCACCGTATTTGCACATCGGTCGCACATATTGGGATAATTGGTGCAGCCTTCATGTGACCAGCGTTCACAAATGATGCAAAGCAGCCATTCATCTTGACTCAGGGTATCCTCATAGTTTTGTTGTCATCCCATTCTGTCAATTCAGGACTATCACGCAGAATTACAATCTCTTGTTCACTATCTTCATCAGAGCTGTCTTCATTTTTCTTTTTTTTTCTGTCTTTTATTTCATGCTGCTGCTTCATTGATACCCATTCCATTAGAAAAGCATCAGTTAATGCATTTTCTGTCCATTCCCCTCTACATACTCCACTTTTCCACTTATATGTTAAAGGCATATCACCTACAAAAGAAGAGATTAACTAATTAAAAATGTATAGATTAAAAAACAAGTAGCAACTAATCATCTAAAATCACTTCAAATTTGCAAATAAAATGTTTGACCATTGGTCCATCTCGTAGCATGGTCCATCTCTCCTAAATTGAGTTGAGAGACGGACTACTTTCTCATATTAAAAGTACAATAAATAAACAAAAGAGGTTTTGAGGTTATTTTACCGTTTCATGAAGATACTAACACAGAAACATCAATTCTTAATCTACAAACACAATATCTTATACATACCTTCGTTTTTAATAAACCTACATAAAAAAATCACGCTTCCGAAACTTTTTAATTCGTATTTTATTAATTTTACAAACAAAAATCTAACAGTCTCGCTTTCTACACGGAGCTAACAGGTTGATAAGTGGTCTTAAGTGTTGTCAGCTTAAATAAATTTAATACTTTGGTAGAAATTACGATGGTCCGTCTGACCCGCTGGTCCATCTCTCCTGGTTTTACCTTACATAAAAATTTAGAAGTTCTTAGGATATCCCCTATGTTATCCAAATGTGGTTGAATAAAAGAGACATCTATGGGAATGATAATATCTAGAGAATCGTCGGTGATTTTTAGAGAACCAATGGGCTCAAGATATATGCCTGCGTCGTCTAATGCTGGCTGGATATGGGTAATTCCATAAATGTTGGGCAACTGCATGTCTTCAGAACTTTCCGCTCAACTAATTAAATTAATTGTATTTACAATAATGTTAATAGTACTGAATAAGGGCGTTTTTTTATATAGACTAGCAAAAATTTTCAAAAAGTGTTTTATTTTATTTTAAATTGTTCCTTACATGATGGAAATGTCAGTCCCTAGCCTTGTCCATGCATCAAATTTTAGTATTAATTGATGATTTAAATTTAGAAAATCATAAGTTAATAACTTTTAAACATTAATAAAACTGATAAACACTAAATAATTCATCTATTATCAAAGTTTGATTGAGTTTTAGTAAAATTATTTAAAAAATTCTAAGTCAATGTATTGTCCACAACTTTAAGCATCAGGCCCTAGCCGCTAACGAAATTTAAAATTTCGCGCTAAATGAGTGACTCACAGAATGAACGATAAGTTTTTTCTTTTCGTTGTATCATGAAGTTGGCAGCAAGAAAAAATGCGGATGTCAGCCATTTTGTTTAACATCGATTCCACATTTCCAGTCACTGTGTCAGGCCCTAGGTAGGTAAATAATTTTATAAAAAATAATTATATTTATATGTATATTTTGATGATTACAATTTATTTTTACGACCGTTCCGATTTATTTATAATTAAGATGATGTATTCTTATTTTGTAGTTCAAATCGTCAGTCCCTAGTACGTCAGTCCCTTGCTATGAATATGACTAGGGACTGACGCAGAAGCCAGGGACTGATGAATTAGTACTTCTAATTTATAGTTAAAGTCAAACAACGTTTGTTTGTTATAGCAATGTGTCTATAATTGATTATTAATATTGTTTTGTAGATATGCCGCCGTCTAAGAAGAAGCCAAAGTTGGCTAAAGAAGAAATAGCCTTAAAGAAGTCGATTGCTGCAAAGGCTCGATTAATGAAGATTAAAAGTGATCCTATTTTATTAGCTCAATACAAAGAGAAAGAAAGACTGAAGTATTTGAAAAAGAAAGAGAAAAGACAGCGAAAATGTATTAAAGATATGACTCCAAGAGAGCAAAGAAAGACACGAAAAATGTGGAAAACGTACTCATCTGATTATAGACTAAACCAAAAAGTTAATCAAGCCGGCAAAACTTACATTTTCAAAACACGCCACCCTCATCTCATGACGAAATTTCAAGGAAAAATGAACCTCGAGAACATTTGAACAGCGATATTGGAAACCGAAATTTGCGAGTCGTGAGACAAATAGAAGCCAAGAAAATTAATTTTCGCCAGCGAAAGTCTAGAAATATACTACTGAAGACAAAGCTTTCAGAAATCACCGAGTTAAAAAAGAATCTCAACACAAAAAAAAAAAAAATATTACAGACTTAAACAAAAGATGAAAAAGGCGCTTACTCCAAAAAATAAAATTTACAACATGGCAGAAGATCCAAATCAAAGAAAAGAATTAGTTAAGAAGGCGTTGTTTGGCGAAGTTTTACGTACCCTAATAATAGAAAATTATTCTAAAGTTACTACTAGTAAGGAAAAATCGAACTTTAAAAAGCTCCTGTCTGGTCCAACTACTGACAAATATAAACTATGGCGACTTGATAACAACTTCATAACACGAAAAAAATTACAAGGACAACGACGCAGAAATTTTGAAGGCAAAAGAAAGGCTAGGAAGAACAAGATAATAACTACGATTCAGAAGTTTTATGAAGACGACAGTATCAGCCGAAACGCTGCAGTTAAAAAATAATGCATTACGCGTAATAAAATGAAGAAACAGAAGCGATACTTGTTGGATTCACTAAGAAATATACATAAAAAAGTGCAAAAGTCCTTAAATTCGAGAACCACCAGTCAGCATTACAGATATTCTGTTGTGATCGCTACTCTGAAGAATGTTTATTTAGACAGTGTAATAAGTGCTTCTTCAACACTTTACCCTATGATGAATTTGACAACACTTGACAACAGTAAAGATATATCAATGGCTCAGTGGAAACACGAGAAAGAGATTTATAAAGACCCAAAGACTAAGAAAGAACGCTCTGTATCTAAGTATAAAAAGAAAAATATTAATATCAGACCTTGAGATTTCATAATAAAACTGGAAGAAACTGAACTTTTAAAATTATTAAAACACTAGCGACCCGCCCCGGCTTCGCACGGGTGCAATGCTGATCACTATCACAACATAGTATAAAACAAAGTCGCTTCCCGCTGTCTGTCTGTCTCTATGTATGCTTAGAACTTTAAAAATAAGCAACGGATTTTGATGCGGTTTTTTTTAATAGATAGAGTGATTCAAGAGGAAGGTTTATATGCATATAATACATGCATAATATAGTAGAGAAACACTGATAATTTTAGAGGTATTATTTCTCTTAAAAAGTATAGGATAAAAAATGGTTATTGTGGGTTATCCCTAAGAGATAGACATATGCCATCGCGGACTTTTTTGTAGACCTTTTTAAGGTGTACAATACTATAGTACATTATTTTGATCTATCTCGTAGGGTGAAGCCAGTGTTTGCAATGTAAGCTCAAAAAAATGTGTTTATTTACGACATCACATTAGAAACCCCTAAAATGATAAGTGTTTCTCTACTATATTATGCATGTATTATACATATAAACCTTTCTCTTGAATTACTCTATCTATTAAAAAAAACCGCATCAAAATCAGTTGCGTAGTTTTAAAGATTTAAGCATACATAGGGACAGACAGCGGGAAGCGACTTTGTTTTATACTATGTAGTGATGAAGGAAACATAGCTCACCAGTATCAAACATTAAAATCCTTAAAGCAATCACTTACAGATAAAGATATAGTAATCCACATGGACTTTTCAGAGAACTATGCAACTAAATGTAATCAAGAGATACAATCCTATCATTTTGGTGGTTAAAGAATACAAATCTCTTTGCACACTGTCGTTGTTTACACCAAGGGCTCAACAACTGCCCATTGCACTATTTCCTCGAATTTAGCCCACGATGTTGCAGCTATTTGGGCGCATTTACAGCCCGTGTTACAATCCTTGCCTTCTAGTGTAGAAAATCTACACTTCCTAAGTGACGGACCTGTAACAGAATATAGAAATAAAACTATGTTCTTCATACTAGCCCGTAAACTTCAAAACTAGTATCCTTACACGTCATTTTCATGGAATTATCATGAGGCAGGTCATGGAAAAGGAGCGCCAGACGGTGTAGGAGCAACGTGCAAACGCACTGCAGTCAAAATCATAGAGCAGAAAGCCGACATAACCAGTTTTAGAGTTCGTTGATATCTTGCGTGAAAATTGCCCAGGAATAAAGATTTCAATAATTAAGGATGAAGATATTGAAATTATGAGTAATTTGATTAAAGAGAATGTAAAAGATCTGCAAAGTTTCAAAGGGACGCTTCTACTTCCTCCTTCAGTGACTGGGCCACCATTGGTATACATAAAAGTAGAAAACGACTTTATGAATTATATGATGAACGGATTTGTATAAACACTGCTGAATTTAATTTATATGTTAAAAATTATTCTAAAATATTTAAAACAGTCTGCAGTATAGCCAAATCACGTTATTTGAGTTCAAAAATTAAAAATAGTAGTAACATTATTAAAATGACCTGGAATGTCATTACCTAATAGCGAAACAGGAAGGTCATGCAACCGAAATAGTGACTACAGCCTTGCTATTGATGACAATGTAATTAGATCAGATTCTCAAGTCGCCGCGGCCTTTGAAAATTTCTTTTCAGAGATTCCCGTGTCAACTACTAAATCTCTAAGCTCTTCACCCACTGCTGCAGAGTCTATACTTAAAGAAAACGTTCCAGTTTGTGATTCAGAATTTCACTTCCAATATGTCACCTGTACAGATGTAATTAAAACTTTTCACATGTTAAATGTTAAAAAGACTGCAGATCTACGGGGTAATTCTGTGGATGTTGCTAAGTCAATTATAAACATTGTAGCACCTACTTTAGCTGTTATATTTAATAATTGTATTGATGGTGGTGAGTTTCCTGATCTTATGAAACATAGTAAAATCATACCATTGTTTAAATCGGGTAGTACATCAGACCCTACTAATTATAGACCTATTTCAGTACTACCTACCTTTAGTAAAATATTTGAAAAACTTATTTTAAACCAAATGCAAAGATTTTTTAACAAAAATAAATTACTGCATAACAAACAGTTCGGTTTTACAAGGGGTCGTTCAACTACTGATGCCGGCCGGAGTTGAACTTTTAGGACATATTTATAATGCATGGGAGGACAAATGCGATGCTTTGGGCATCTTTTGCGATTTGTCCAAGGCATTCGATTGTGTTCTTCATGAAACCTTAATCAGGAAACTTCACTACTACGGAATTCGGAACGCCTCTCTGGATCTTCTTACTTCTTACTTGAGTGATAGGATTCAGAGTTGATGTTAACGGAAAAAGGTCACCCGGATCTGTAGTAAAAATGGGGGTCCCCCAGGGCTCAATTCTTGGCCCATTTTTATTTCTTATTTATATATGTCGTCGCAAGCGATATCAAGACGACAAAATAATCAATATACTACTTCCGGTTAATTTCATAATATTGGTCAAACCGGAACTTAATTCTCATTGGTTGATCGGTTAGTACAGTGAACGCCGTGAGGTGGCGCTATAACTTCGCGCCATTTTCTACACGTGGACAGAGCCGATTGGAGAGCGGCCGGATTCGACTTGCGGAGCGCACACCGGACGGTTGAGAGCATACCATCGGAACTGTCATGTTCACCGTACAAACCTTTGTTTCTTACTGCTCATAATTGTAAATTACCGAATAAACGTGACTGTGATTTGTGGTTCAAACTACGTTTTACTGGTTGCCCGAGTACCCACCTTCCTCATGGAACCCGTACCAAGAAATTATGATGATGGCCCTGTTATCGCTACGCCCACGCTCGCGCCGACATATAAATGACTTGCCTTACCTCATAAGGGATGAACATGATATAGTGTTGTTTGCAGATGACACTTCACTTTTATTTAAACTCCTGGTTACTGACAATATAAATAGTGCCCTCGCAAAGGTAGGTAACTGGTTTAATGTTAATAACCTACTTCTTAACGGAAAAAAACGAAATGTATTAAGTTTACGATACCAAATGTTAGACAAGTAGAAACTAGTGTTCTCATAAAGGGTGAAGAGTTAAAACCCGAAAATACCACAGTATTCTTAGGCATAACTTTGGATGCCAAGCTTCAATGGGGCCCCCATATAGATAAATTGTCAAAAAAGCTTAGCTCTGCAGCATACGCCGTTAGGAAAATTCGTGACTTAACTGGTTTAGAGACAGCTAGTTTAGTTTACTTTAGTTACTTTCATAGTGTGATGTCATACGGTATTCTGTTGTGGGGAAATGCCGCCGATATTCAGACAATTTTTATTTTACAAAAAAGGGCAATTCGTTCCATTTATAAATTAAGTCCCAGACACTCCCTCAGAGACAAATTTAAAGAGATTAATATAATGACTGTGCCTTCTCAGTACATTTATGATAATCTTTTGTATGCACATAAAAATATTAATCTGTTTAAAAAATACAGTCCACAGTATAAATACTAATATAAAAATAGTAAATCCATAATATAAATACTAGGAACAAACACAAATATGTTGCGTTCCTACAACAAGGCTCAAGAAAATAGGTGGCTCGTTTAGATGCCAATGTATACGTTTTTATAATAAACTTCCTAGCCACATTCAAGAACTAAGCATTAATAAATTCAAATCTTTTATAAAGCTAAAACTATGCCAGAAAGCCTATTATACTGTAAAAGACTATATTGAGGACAAAAAAGCTTGGGATTGAGCTGCTCCAATAGGTCTAGACAGTGAATGTTGTTTATTTTTTATTTTGCTGATTTACGCTTTTGTTTTTTTTTTTTTTCTCTTTCTAAATACATATCAAGTCATTGCCCCCACTTCAGTTTCGCTATACATTGCTTTGTTTCTTGTGAAGAATAAAATAATAAGAAAATTTATTCCAAACCTAGATCTATCTAATTGATGATAACATTGAAATAAAGTTTCCAACATAGACTTTGTTATTTTACCTTTTAAATCATGCGTATCTAAACGTTAAACGGAAATATAAAAATAATGATTACATTATGAATAAACTCATTTTTATTAAAACATATAACTAGGGTGTGTGTTTAGAATTATTTATTAAGAAAACTAATTAAAAATATTATAACAAAACACCGTTAAATCACAGATATATTATGACTTTTATTTAATTACGTTACTCGTATTATGTAGTAGTCATCAATCATATTATGTAGTATTCTGTCTCAGTTATCCTTTTGTCCTTGAGATACTTTACCGAGATAAAAAATAAATAGGGACTGTAATGGAAACGACATAAAGTCTAAATCAGCATGCATGATGTTACATAAAACGGGTTCAGCGATAAGAAAAAACAATGGATATTCGCCCTCTCAACCAACAAACCCACTTGGGGTCAAATAAAAAGGAACTTTAAGGAAACGACATAAAGTGTAATTTAGCATGTATGGCGTAATTTTATTTATGTCAGTTGTTGCTTTGTGTTTCAAAAGCAAAATAAGTCGTACAGTACGATTCAAACTTAATGGCGGCTCGGAACATCGTACGTTCCGATGCGCAGAATGTAATTTTAGGTATCAGCGGGATGTAGAGGGATGCGGCGGCGGGGCACATCCCCGCGCGCCCTCTCTCTCACCCGCACTAGCCCTACGCGTCGTGCCTTTAGTGTGTGAGTTACGTCCGTATACTGCACACACGCGCGCAATCCTGCTTACGTACAGTCGAGCTCATAAGAATTTGTTGTTGTTTGTTAATTGTTTTGTTGAGTTTTTTTTTTTTGTTAGTGTTCGTTTAGTGGACGAATTATTTATAATCCATGTCAGTGACGATGAATCCGATCCGACTCTGAGGATGAATCAGATTCCAGTGAAGACGAAGGAAGCGATATTTCCATGGAAGTTCCTTCCACAAGTAAAGAAGTTTTTATGGATGGTTTTATGGTTTTTATGGGGATACAGCCGTTAAAATAAAATCAAAATAAAAACATTATTTCTTAATTTTCATAAAAATGTCTCATTTTTCCTTGAACTCTCCCTGTACTTGCCAATTGTCATTTATGTACCATATAGCACTTAAAGCACTCACAAACCTTTGAGTTGTAAAAATAATTAAATGGAGCCTAAACTATTATCAGCTTGACTGTACCTGCGCGCACCTGCACTCGCAGCTAACTTCCGAACCGCCATTAAGTTTGAATCGAACTGTATTTGCATTAGTGTTATCTTAAATCATGTCAGAACAAGGCGCATCTTCTAGTTCCGGTCAAAGTGACCTAGTGTATATAAAAAGACGGCATGGAACAATAATTTTACGTGCGGGTCACCAATATTGTTTAAAAAGAAAAAACAAAAATGGCTCGGAGACGTGGGAGTGCACTAACAGAAAGAAAAAGTGCAAGGGACTTATAAAAATAGCAGTAAGTAAAGTTAATTTTTTAAATACCTATGGGTAGTTTTTTACCAATGCCGCCATTTTATTTATTCTTCCTAGGTGGCATCATCGGCAATACCAAATTTGTTTACTCTAAGTATTGCATTTTTGTATTAATTATGTGTCTACTTCTTTTGTGATTTTAGACCTTTCTATATTATGAACTATTTTGTAGTCTATATGAATAAATATATTTTGATTTAACATTCTTAACGACCCGTTTAACGTAATGTTCAAGAGCTTCGTTTTAGACATAAGGATTACAGGTTCAATTTCCGCACTAATACTGGTGTTAACAATACGATATTTGTGTTGGGTCTTAGCGCTTGTTGGTTGAACCTTCGGTTGTATCTGGTTACCATAACACCAGTGATACAGCTAACTGATCGTGTGTTGCCTCAGATTTATGTATTTATTATTGAAAGCCATTACTTTACATTTTTCCATTTTTTAAATTTTTAATATAGTCAAGAAAATAATATGATGCTATTTTTTTTAGGACAAGTCAATCATATATGAAGGAAATCATTCGTGTTTACCCGATTTTAATAAAAATGACATAGAAGAGCGCCTTTATAAAGTCAAGCAAACATTGATTCAAAAAAAGTTTCCCGCTGTCCCTCAAACATTTAACTCCATGATTGCCACGTGCGAAAATACAAACCAAGATGTATTAAATAAATTACCAAAGTTTACAAATGTCAAATCATCACTGTACAGATTTCGCAATAAAGCAGCGGGTGTAGAGAAACTATATTGTAAAGAAGCGGGAGAAGTACAAATTCCATCACAGTATCAAGATTTTGTTTTGGCAGATTATGCTGAAAATGGGCTGAGAATCATAGTTTTTTGCTCTAAAACTGCAAAACATGCAATGACAGAGATCTCGGAATTTAGTAGCGATGGAACCTTCAAATCGTGCACGCAGCCCTTCTCACAACTCTATTCTATCCACGGTGACTTAGGAAGCACAGTGAACAACACCAATATATTGCCACTGGTTTATGCTCTTATGAGTAGCAGAACAGAGAAATCTTACTTCATCTTATTCTCATTAATCAAATCACAAATACCTGGTTGGAATCCAAAATCGTATAAAACGGATTACGAAATAGCAGCCATGAATGCCATTAAATCAGTTTTTCCACCTGTGATAGTCCATGGCTGTTATTATCACTATAACAAAGCAGTGTGGGCTAAAGCTAAAGAACTCGGTATCACAAAATCTAATCATCCAAGTAAAATACGAGAAGTACAGCTAAGCGCTGTACTTCCATTGTTGCCAGCAACTGAAATTATGAAAGGCTGGTCATACATTACACGCAAACCTTGTGAAGATGAAAATATGAAAAAATTCCGAACGTGTATGGAAAGACAGTGGCTCAAAGAAGAGTTCATGAATGTATGGAGTGTATATGGTCAACAGCATCGAACTACAAATTATATAGAAGGTTGGCACAACAAGCTTAACCACGAAATTGGTACGAAACATCCGAACCTCGTGCATTTACTGAGTGTTTTGCGACAAGATTCATCATATTCCAATATTTGTAACAGCAGAGTCAAACAGAAAAATCCGTTAAAACAAAGAAAGGCTACACAGATATTTAGAGATGAATTCATACAAGAAATTCAACTCGAGTTTGTTCATGGAGAAATGACAGTGGGACATTTTCTCGAAACTTTAGGAAACTAATTGCTACGATTCTTTCTGTGATTTATAATTATATATAATATACAGTGTGTCCGGACATGGACTAGCGATATTCTAAATACTTAAATATAAGCTATTTTAAAGTACTATTACACTATAGGCTTGGGTCCAATACACTTCCCCGCTATGTGGCAGCCATTTTGTTTTTTTTGTTGAAATATGCTCTATGCGAGTACAAAAAAAATCATATATCTCAAAGTTTTAGTCATACTGAGATAAAAATAGGCTTATTCGGAAGGCAATAATATTGTCTACCGTCTGCATTACAAAGCAATGTGTTCACAATTCCATAACTTTTGAAAAAAAATGTGAAAGTCGAAAAAAAAATCAAAAAATTATGCAATTCAACCAATAATGGTTAATTACTACAAAAACAACCCCGAGAACTTTTTTATTTTTTATACTAGATCGACAGTTTTTGAGCTACGCTACAATGCAACATAAAATTCACAACTGTATGTTTAATACTTTAAGAGTTATTGTTGTTTGAACATAGCGTATGCGCAAGCACAAAACGTCTTTGTTAACCGCCAGAGTGTCATTTATGGCATTCACTGTATTCCATCTGAGAGCAGGCGAGAAATACTGTTCGTTACTACCGTGAGTAAGCGAGATAGAACGTATTAGTCCACTACCTGAAACAAAATCAGTTTTAAGGACAAATTATTAGTTGGGTTAGTTTAGTTGTCCCTCGCCCTGCGTTGTGATCGCTATCGCTACTTTCCCTTACCGTCCGTGCTGTTTACGTGCTGCGTTAGTGTTTTGTATTTAAAAGTGTGATAAAGTATGGCACAGCGTCAATATTCATCGCAACATATTGCTGACATACACTTTGTGTATGGCTTTTGCAATGGAAGTGCAAATTTGGCTGTACAAGAATATCGACGAAGGTACCCTAACAGGCCTACACCGAGTCGCCAAACTTTTATCGACGTGCATTCAAGATTAGCGGAAAGAGGTATTCAAAGAGCTGTTAATGAACGCAATCGCTTGGTATCGCCCGAAGATGAAGAAGAAGTGCTTAGACTAATAACCAATGATCCTAGACTAAGCGTTAGACGGATTTCAGTGCAACTTCGAATGTCTAAGTGGCATGTATGGAGAATTTTGAAAAGAGAAGGGTTACACCCTTATCATTTTCGACGGGTTCAAGACGTGATCGAACCAGATTTTGCTGCGAGATCTGTGTTTTGTTCGTGGATAAATAGAAATTTGAGACAGAACCGTAATTTTTTACAAAGAATACTGTGGACTGATGAAGCCAAATTTACAAGAGCTGGGATTACAAACCACAGAAACGACCATCTCTGGTGCTCCGCAAATCCAAGGGCGGTGCGCCCAAGCTCATTTCAACATGAATTCTCAGTAAATGTGTGGGCCGGCATAATCAACGATAGGCTGATAGGGCCATTGGAATTGCCACCTACATTAAACGGCGCTAGATTTTTAGAATTCTTACAGACACAGTTTGCGGACAGCCTCATGGACCTACCTCTATCATACCGTCGGCGTATGTGGTTCCAGCTCGATGGTGCACCCGCGCATTTTTCTCGAGCAGTGAGAGAATATTTAAATAATAATCTACAGCCGTGGATCGGTCGTGGTGGTGTAGTAGCGTGGCCGCCTCGCTCACCCGATTTGACACCCTTGGATTATTTTTTGTGGGGTCATATGAAACAAAAAGTATACGCTACAGTTCCAAATACCAGGGAAGAACTCGTCGCAAAAATTATGGCAGCCGCCGAAGAAATTAGATCCGATTTGGATTTAATTAGGCGCTCATCAACCCAGGTGGCACAGAGAGCCGTAGTGTGTCTACAAGCTGGAGGTGGCCACTTTGAGCAACTGCTTTAGATATTTTAATCTTCATTTAATATTGGAAAAAACATTAAATAAAATTCAATATGAATGTTATGTTTTTTTAATGATTTCCTGTTTAGGGTTCCGACAAAGGCCTTTTGTGCTTGCGCATACGCTATGTTCATACAACAATAACTCTTAAAGTATTAGACATACAGTTGTGAATTTTATGTTGTATTGTAGCTTAGCTCAAAAACTGTCGATCTAGTATAAAAAATAAAAAAGCTCTCGGGGTTGTTTTTGTAGTAATTAACAATTATTGGTTGAATTGCATAATTTTTTGTTTTTTTTTTCGACTTTCACATTTTTTTTCAAAAGTTATGGAATTGTGAACATATTGCTTTGTAGTGCAGACGGTAGACAATATTATTGCCTTTCGAATAAGCCTATTTTTATCTCAGTATGACTAAAACTTTGAGATATATGATTTTTTTTGTACTCGCATAGAGCATACTTCAACAAAAAAAACAAAATGGCTGCCACATAGCGGGGAAGTATATTGGACCTAAGCCTATAGTGTAATTGTACTTTAAAATAGCTTATATTTAAGTATTTAGAATATCGCTAGTCCATGTCCGGACACACTGTATAATGGTTCATTCGGTATTTTCTAGATTTTGTGTAATGTAATTGTTGTAAATACTTTGATTAATCTGTGATAATAATGTATCTTAGTTTTAGTATCTCAAGTTCAGAAGAATTAGTAAGAATTGTTTTACGGATACTGCATAACGATTAAACGAATGATCGATGATAGTAAAGTAACGGAATAAAAGTCTGATTTTATCTGTGTTTTAATGGTGTAGGTACTAGATTTTTTTTTTTTACTATTACTTTCCTAATTTAACTACTGTCTTTAAGAGTCTGATTATCTGTGATACAAAATACCAGTTTAAATGTTTAATTTTAACAAGTTTATTCATATCGAAATTAAAATAAAAAAATATTTCAACGCACTTTGTCTTTTTTTTAGAGATTAGAGGCAGGTTTAGGATAAGTTGCCTCATCCTTTTATTCTCTACGATGGAGAAAGCAATGTACAGCGAAACTGAAGTGGGGGCAATGACTTCCCAGTCACCACCGGTGGCGACTGGGAATTTTTATTCCCATTTGCCTCCGGTGGCAATCCCCGCGGGGGCGACTGGGAATATACGAATGACTTCCCAGTCACCGCCGGTGGCGACTGGGAATTTTTATTCCCATTTGCCTTCGGTGGCAATCCCCGCGGGGGCGACTGGGAATATACGTCTATTTATATACAGAATGACATGAACATTTACTGTTTAAAGTCTTAAATTATTTTAATTATTGTGAATGTGAGGACTATATGGGTCATTGTTTCCGTTTTAATCATGGTCTGGCAGTTTGAGTGGTGTATGCGGTCTACACAAATGTCCTGTCCTTGGTATTGCTCGTCGAATCGTTGAGCTCCTTAAGTTCTGAGTTGAGCTGCACGGTTACTGACGAATGCGTGCACTGACTGCACAGGTCCACTCAGTGTGTGGTTCTTTCCTCAAAAGACCACTTCAGTCACCAATCTACATGGTCCTCAAAGATCAAAGATTATATCCGGATTTTTATATACACATTGACATTGATGAATTTTATATAAACAATGACATGGATATTTACTTTGTAAAGTATCTTATTTTTTATTATTATTACTGTGAGTGTGAACACTATGTGGGTCATTTCTTTTTTTCGGTTTCCTTCTTAGTTAGTTTTAATCATGATCTGGCAGTTTGAGTCATTTATGCGGCCTACCCAAATGTCCTTTCATTGGTATTGTTCGTCGAATCGTAAGGCTCCTCAAGTTCTGAGTTGAGCTGCACGATTTTTGACAAATGCGTGCACTGACTGGACAGGTCCGCTCAACCTGTGTGGTTCTTTACTCAAAAGAACATTTCAGATACCAATATACATGGTCTTCACATGATCTGACCAAGATTATGTCTGGACTTTAAAAGAGACTGTGACCTCTGAGTTTGTTTCGGCCTTTCTTCTCAGAGTAGTCAGATAGGATACGCCGACCTCGTCTAGTTTAAAAAATATGATTGACATGTAAAAGTGTTTGTACAAACCTACTTACAGAAAACAAATCATTTATCATTTATAGTGCATCAAGTAACGGGCGGCGTGTATAGTCCGAATAAACTTATCCTAAAATCACTTATGCCCGTTTTCACCAACAGCCCCTAAAATTTAAGTGTCTCTTAAGCCAATATAAGGGGCACTTCTCTTGAGTTTTGTTTTCACCAACGTTTAAGAGACACCTAAATCCTTAAGGGTCCCTTATAATTTAGGAGATGAATTGACGACCCCGTAACGTTTAAGTGACGCATAGTTTTAGGTTATTTTGCTAATCGCCTGTGCACCAAACAACAAATTTCGTACTGAATAAGATAAAAATGGATAGTAACCACGATTTATTTGAAGATTTAGAAGCAATTGAAGATATGGAGTTCTTAAGTGACCGAAATTTGTATAGACGACCTCGTATTTATCGTGAAAGATCGAAGGATTTTGAAAAATATGATGACAAAGACTTTTTCATAAGATACAGGTTATCCAAGGAGAGTATGATATTTATACTGAAAAAGATTGAACATTTATTAGAATTCCACGATGACAGGTAAGTACAGTGCCTTCAACTAGCTAGCTACTTGCTAAATTTTGTATAATTACTCACATAACTTTGTAACCTTACTTGTATCTTATTTACAGAAATAAATCTGTGGCACCGATTAACCAATTACTGTGTGCCCTTCGATTTTATGCAACAGGCAACCAATTATTATCTATAGCAGATCTCAATGGCATCAGTGTATCTACTTGCAGTAGAATTATAAAAAGTCTGACGCTATCGTGGGTCTGCGAAGATAAATTCATACAATTTCCAGACACCGAAGAAGAGCAGCACATAGTAAAAGATGAATTTTACAGAATAGCTCAATTTCCAAATGTTTTAGGATGTATTGACCGTACACACATAAAGATTCAATCGCCAGGTGGGTATCATTTCGTTTTCTGTCTTATTTAATTGTATAAACTACATAGAAACTTATTTACATTTATTTATCTATATGCTAAATTATAGGAAGAGATGATGCCGAACTATTCCGGAATAGAAAAGGCAGCATGTCTATTAATATGCAAACAATAAGTACTGCAAAATTATTAATAACTGATGTGGTGGCACGCTGGCCTGGATCAACACATGATGCTACCATTTACCAAAGTAGTCGAAGATATTCAAAGTTTGAAATTGGTGA
Source organism: Eremobia ochroleuca (assembly GCA_949629135.1). Taxonomy (NCBI): domain Eukaryota; kingdom Metazoa; phylum Arthropoda; class Insecta; order Lepidoptera; family Noctuidae; genus Eremobia; species Eremobia ochroleuca. The sequence goes on from OX451405.1 coordinate 3,089,830, forward strand.
CTACAGAGGAAATTATTTGTTAGGAGACAGTGGATATCCATTAAAGGTAAAAATAAAACTAATGACTTTATGTAAATAAAGTTAAGTGAAATTTATTACTTATATTAATCCTTATCGTTATTATTAACTCCGAATAAATTGTTTAAAGAGAAGCCTCCACCTGAAACAAGTAAATAAAATAATAATAAATACTTTGAGCTAGCCCCAAAGCTATATTTTATAAGAAATACGAGTACATATATAGATAAATATCCAAGACCCAAAATCAATCAGAAAAAGATCATTTTCTGTCATGAACTGGTCGGGATTCGAACCCGAGATCTACCACGGATCACTGCACCACGGAGGTCATCAAATAAAGGTTGTATTAATAAAATTTCTGGGAAATATCAAAGTACATTAACTCAAATTTAAATTATCGAAAGCGAGCATGGGAGCTACCACTGAGCCAAACGGCCAGTGATTAAGTCAATAAATTAATAAAGACATGATTTATCTTTTTCAGAGCCATCTTCTGACTCCTTAAATCCTATAACACATGGTCAACAAAAATATAATGATGCTCATATCAAAACAAGAAATGTAGTTGAACGGCAATATGGAGTCCTGAAAAGACGTTTTCCAGTGTTAGCAGTTGGTATCAGACTACGATTGGAAACAGCTATCCGTGTTATGCTGGCATGTTGTGTTTTACATAATATATGTATAATTCGGAAAGAACATGAACCCATAAATGATGGTTCTATTCCTGACAAACTCTAATTAATGACGATCAAATTCCCCGTCCACCTATTACCATTAGTGATCCTGTTTATGGCTTTCAAAGAAGTCAGATGACTCAATACTTTGACAGTCTGTAATTTGAAGTATAATATATGAATATGAAATAAATATAAATTTACCTTTTATTTGTTCTAAAATTGCAGTTTTAATTTCAACCTCTCTTGCTGCTGCTTCTAATTGTAACTCGTACAATTTTCTCTTGAATTCCAACTCCTCCCTCAATAAAATTTCTTTGAGATCCTCGACTGTTTCCGTTTTCTTATACAGTATGTTAAATAACAGAGGGCGTTCCCTTAAACTCGTTAATCTATATCATCAATAGATTAAAATAAAAATATCAGCATAGAAAAATAAGCATAAAATAATCCGAATTCAAAAAAATAATTAATTGACAATAAATTCGAAACATCCTGTTTAAAATCAAAATAGTAGCGCGGAATAGTACTCGTAGTAAACCGAATGCCGGCCGAGCGTCTCCGAGAGTTCACGAAGCCGAGCGAGCCGGCGGTCGCCCGCGCTGAATGGCGAGCGGCGCCTTTGATAAAGGCGGCTTATTGAATTACAAAGACTGTGCAAAATACGTCGTCGGGTTGTTATCAGTAAAATTAAACATTTTATGTAAGTATGTTTAGTTTTAGCAATAACATTTAACAACCCGTCTCAAATGCCCGGCTGACAAAGGAACACGTCACTGAGGCACCTTGGGCTTGGAAGGACCCATTCGCAAACATAGTAAATAAAAAAAAAACATAAATTCATGTACCTACCTATCTAAGCCAAATTTCAATAACATTAAAATTAAAATACAGAGTAGACAGTTATAAATTCTGCACGCAGCGGCCGAGTAATGAACGCGAGGTGGTGGCAGCGCTTCTGCCGACACGTCGCTCGTCGCGGGCTCGTGGCAGCCCCGGATCTAAGGGGGGGCAAACCGGGGCACTTGCCCCGGGCGGCAGTTTCATGGGGGCGCCAAATCCTTGAGACAAGAATTCGAAATATCGAACAAATAAAGCCTCTTTTCCTACAATCTCATAGGTTTTTATCAAGTAATCGAATCTTAATATCGTTGAAAAACAAACTTTTCTATTTCCATACGCCCAGTTAGTTTTTGAACACATACTAAGTTATGAACGCATCTTAACAGATCAAGTAAATTTTTGAACGCGTGCGTAGTGTCCGTGATCTTTCTGCCAAGGGGAATCCCCGTCACATATCCATACGAGCCGAGCCGAACAAATTCAAACAGTTGAACGTCAAGTGACAACACTGTTTGTTTATGTGGTTGATTGCGTTTGCGAGTAATCAGCGTTAATAAAATAAGTAATTTATTAGTGAAATCATATATTATTATCGTAGTGGAAATCAACAATTTGCAAGAATTACAGGTAAGAAATAATTATACAGGGTTACTGGTAACTCGACGTATTCCTTGCAGGACATCATAGTAGGGTTAAAATGCAACAAATTAAGCCACCAAATGTTCTACCGAAGTTCAGTAGTTTTTGAGTTAGTAAGGGTTTTAGATTTTTTGTGAAAAATCCCAGATTAAATTATTTGAAGCCAATTTGGAAATTATTCACGTGGCGGCTGTACTGAAATTGGAGTTATTATCATAGTTGACGCCGTAGCGGATCGTTTTTAATAATTAAAAGTTCAAAATGACTAAAACTTTGGTGAAGATCACTAATCAAACATTTTTTTTTTTTGTATTTTTTGCTATTACTTCATACAAAATGTTGTCTTAGCACAAAAAAAAATACTACACCAGGTTCACAAATTATTAGTAAAATATCCTTGTCTTATCAGCTATCCAAAAAGGTATGAAAGTTAATACAAAGTCTTGGACTGCATTATGAAAATCGTTTTTGATTTAGTACAAGAAGGTGTTTATTCGGAAAAACAAATTAAACAATTTCGTGAAAATTATTATTATTTTTAATCAATATCAATTTGTGGTCTTTAATAACATGTATTTCACACGTCTTGTTCGAAGTGCTGCCCTCGGTTTCGAATACATGCTCTTATTCGCTTCCTCACTTCGGTTTTTGTGATTCTTGATGTGATTGTGGTCCTCATCTGGTCCACCGCATCTGTTATTCTCTCCCTTAGTTCTTCAATTGAATTTACGGGGGTCACATAAACTAGGTCTTTCATATGACCCCAGACGTAAAAGTCTAGCGGCGTCAGATCAGGGCTTCGTGCAGGCCACGGAATCGGCCCACCGCGCCCAATCCATCGGTTTGGATAGTTTTCATCCAGCAATTGTCGAATTGTGATGCGGAAGTGGGCTGGACATCCGTCATGTTGGTATATCATGTTTGCCCTTCTTTCTTCGGGTACATCCGTGAGCAGTGCTGCTAAATGATTTCTTAGGAAATCTTCATAAAGTTCCCCATTTAATGTTCGGGGTAAAATATGTGGGCCTATTAACTTATCGTCGATAATACCCATCCAAACATTAAGCGAGAACTTACGCTGCGATGCGGTTGGTTTCAGTTTCTTAGGGTTTCCTTCTCCCTTCGGTGCCCAGTAATGTAAATTGTGGTCATTTGTGATACCATCACGGTCAAAACATGACTCATCGGTCCACAGAATGTTTTTCAAAAAGTTTTCACTTTCGGCATCGGCATTTAGCATGAAACGACAAAATTCAAGCCGTCTCTGCGGATCTCCCTCTTCTAATGACTGCACGGGTTGGTAGTGGTATGGATGTCGGCCTAACAAGTGAACTACAGACCAGACTTTCCACTGTGACATACCAAGCTCACGCGCTACGATGTTTGTAGATATGTTGGGCTCGTCAATAAAACGTTGAAGAATCAGCTCCTCGTCCTCAGCCGTGTATCTCCGAGAACGACCAGTGTCAATTTGCCTGCTTCTTTGAACACTGCCAGTTTCAGATAATCGCCGATAAGTCGATCCGAAGACACTAACGTGGGGGAGTCGGCGGTTTGGAAAGCGCAGTTGATATGATCTTCGCGCCTCAGCAGCGTTACCGTCACAAAGTCAGTAACAGTACAATATGTCAGCGTATTCTTGATTAGAATATGCAGCCATAGTCAGCACTTATGAACGCACAGCACAACACAAGAGCAAGATATGGGGCAACAGTCAGGGATATAGCCAGATAACAAAACACGAACTTGCGCAACGTAGAGTTGTAACTAACTAACGCTGACGACCAGATTTTGTGAAGTCGCACCCTGTCTCGTACCGAGGGAACAATAGTGACCAATCATAAAGCTTGCCGAGTGTTTGGAATTCAAACGCAGGTAAAAACTACGAATATCTCTCTACGAATATGTGTCGCAATTTTACCTGCTCCCCATAAAACTCCTATCTTTCCCTGTCACACACGCAAAAGTATTGACAATCATACCTTTTTGGATAGCTGATAAGACAAGGATATTTTACTAATAATTTGTACACCTGGTGTAGTATTTTTTTTTGTGCTAAGACAACATTTTGTATGAAGTAATAGCAAAAATTACAAAAAAAAAAATGTTTGATTAGTGATCTTCACCAAAGTTTTAGTCATTTTGAACTTTTAATTATTAAAAACGATCCGCTACGGCGTCAACTATGATAATAACTCCAATTTCAGTACAGCCGCCCCGTGAATAATTTTCAAATTGGCTTCAAATAATTTAATCTGGGATTTTTCACAAAAAATCTAAAACCCTTACTAACTCAAAAACTACTGAACTTCGGTAGAACATTTGGTGGCTTAATTTGTTGCATTTTAACCCTACTATGATGTGCTGCAAGGAATACGTCGAGTTACCAGTAACCCTGTATATTAGAGATATATTTTTATGAGTGCTTTTTTATTAGTTTACATATTCCGACTTCTGAACATAACACTATTACATTGAAACATGCAATTCAATAAATTCTACGTTTTTTATGTAAGTTTTATGACTATAGATTATAGAAACCAGTTAGTGGGATATTTTAATTTACTGGGTTTTTTAGTATTGTGGTTCGAGAAGTACCTATAGTTACTAAACATAGCAATCAGGCCCACGTTTCAGTGAGCTTGTAATTCAGCTTTCATCAAACTATAGGGTAAAAGTGGGATAGTTGCCCCACATTTTGAAATTGATTTTTTTTTCCTACAAATAAATTATATTTAAACCAATTTTTCAATATTATCGTACATTGGTCTATTATTTATTATATTTTAAAAAGAAATTCAATGCAGCTATTGCTTATACATATAGAAAAAAACAAAAGTTACAGTACTATGTAGTTCTGAGTATAGATGCCTCTTATATGGGTTAGATGCCCCGATGCTGTTGTCACTATGAGGATAGTTGCCCTTAGGTATAAATCAAAGCATATTTATAATTAACAAGTTTTATTTTAATATTAAGTTATGGCACATTACACTTTGGTTTTAATTTTCATATTCTTTCACTAATCAGTTTGAGAAAAAAAAAATTTTCTTCACTTTGTTTTATTCTACTTCTTCACTTTGGTATATAATTATTATTAGTTCTTATATTAATCAGCTTCAGAAAAAAAAAAAATATTCTACAGTTCAGTCTACTTGTTTTTTTTCGTATTTATTCGTTTAATCCTACCGCATTCATTGCAATAGTCGCCGTACATGGTACAATCCTCATGAAGCCATTTTTTACACATTACACATTGTATCCAATCTGCAGTTGATTTGGTCTTTTTATATTCTTCAAAGCATTCTTTGCATTTCCAATCCTTGTATGCCTCTGACTCAGATTCATCCGAATTATTTGAGATCGATATTTCATCACTCGACTCCTTGTATTCTATTCGTCTTTTCTTATTATTTTTTGCTGGAACTTTACTCTGAATCTTAGCTTGAGATCTCTGTTTTTTTTTATGTAGAACAATTTCACCTGCTCTCGCCTGGTCGATATCTGAATCAGATTCATTAGAAATATCCGAGATGGTCATTTCATCACTAGATTCTCTAATGCCCTTTCTTTTCTTAATACATTTGGCTGGAATCTTCTTTGGAAACTTGACTGCAGTTCGTAACACTTTCTTCTGTACATCAGCTGTAGCTGTTCGACATTTATTTTTACAACGTATTCCTGGAGTAGCTTTACCTTTAACTTTAGATTTCTTCGCTTCAATATTTTCTTTACTGTTTAAAATTGCAGCTGATTGTTTTCCTCTCTTATGAAATGGAACCGGAACAATTGGCACCGGCGAAGATTCTTGCAAATATTTGCTTGGTGTTTCTAGTTCCTCAATGTTGATAATATTATTATTCTGTGAAAGAATTGATGGGCTTGAATTAGAAAATCTCCTATCTGGTCGATCCGTATTACAAGGAGAAACGTTGGATAGATTTAGACCGACTCCCAGAGTTTGTACATTGGATGGACCTGGTTCCTGCTCAAGAGCTTCTTCATTTCTATAATAAATATCCATATAATTAGGAGTAACGTTAGAAAGAACTCGATCAACTACAGGACTTGATCTATTAGATGAAACTTGTTCCGGTTCTGGTGCATCATTTTCACCTGCATTGTCTTCTGTAGGCCTTTGATTACTCAAAGAAATGTCAGATATTGCAAAAAAGCTCTCTGGAACTGCAGAGGGATTGAAAGGGTAAATACCACAAGCCCTAAATCCCGAAATCGCATTGGAACTCGTGGCTGCTCGGGTCCACGCATTCCCAATAAGTTTTCCTGCAACTAATCGATTAATCTTTCGTTCCTTGTGTGACACTACCCAATTTTGTGTTTCAGCAGCAAAGAATGTTTTAAAAGGCTTAAAAAAACTGCGATCCAGTGGTTGCAGCGCTTGAGTGGTGTGGCTGGGTAGGCAAAATAAAATTATATCATTTTCTTCGGCAGTTTGAAGCATATCTATAGCATTCGTGTGAGATGAATGACCATCCAGAATCAAAATAATCTTTCCTATTGGTTTTTTAGGTACAAGATGTTCTTTCAGCCACTTGTGAAATAATTCAGCATTCACGTACGCGGATTTTCTATTCATATATACTTCTGATCCAGGTGGGAGCCCATCCTGAAATTCTGGTTTCTTGTTTACTCCTTTAATGATGACTACTGGGGGAAGAAAGTTCCCCACAGCATTGCAGCATGCTATTACTGATAAAGTTTCACCTTTTTCACCAGAAGTTATAGAATGGACTACTCTTGCGCCTCTTGTAGCTATGACTTTTCCAGTAGAGTTATTTAACTGGACACCTGTCTCATCTACATTGTAAATCCTATCCGGTTTATCCAGTAAGTCATGCTCTGTCATTACTTTAAGCAGTAGTTCAAACATTTTGTTAACTTCATCTCGATTTAATCCCTGTGCTCTTGCAACTGATAAGCCTTCTGCCTGACGAATACTTAACTCTTTATTACGTTCTAAAAATGATGTTAACCAATGCGGCCCACCCTTTCGAGTCTCTTTATTAAAATTGGTTTCTTTACCCAGTTTTTCAGCAAACTCGAAAGCTAATCTTCGAATCATGTCCCGGGTTGGAGGGAAACCAGCTTTTTCTAATTTCTGTATATGACTCACCCAACGTTTTTCGTTTACAAAATAAAGAAGTGGGTGTTTTCCTATAAAAAAAAAATCAATGTTAAGAATAATACGATTTTTTTTTACTTAACAAGAACTTAGGTCATACAACTTTATTACCTAATGTCAGTTTTTCCGTATTTTTGTTAGCGAATCTTCGCCTCAATGTTCTTGAGGGAATCCCATATCTACGAGATATTTCGTTAATTCCTAGAATGCTTCTCGAAATTTCGTCTATTGCAGCTATTAATGCCTCTTGCGTCCATTCAGCTCGTGGACGAACTCCAACCTTTCTAATATATTTGCGAGGCATTTCTGAAAAGAAGAAATGGGAACATGAACAAACATCAACTAAACATCAGCAAACATCAACTTAATCAATAGGGGATAGATGCCCCTAAGAGCATCTATACTCACAAAATACGAGGCGTCTATCCTTTTCAATAGGGATAGTTGCCCTAATTAAAATAAAAAAATCCCTTTTAAAAAATGACAAAATGTTACACTGACGGTAATATTCAAACTATACACTTGCAAATAATAATAAAATAATATAACTTACCTTTGGAAATGAAAAGTTCCACGCGTTTCTAAAATATCAAGATTCGTAATCCGCGATCTTTGTGAGCGAGCCCGTCGATCTTTCTTCATGAACACGCAACACGTCCGATCACAGCGGTTGCCGCTCGCACACTAGCGGGGTGGGGGGTGTTCTTTGCTTATAAGTATTAACTGCGATCATAGAACGTTTGCAAGTCGTAATTTGAATTTTGGGGCATCAATCCTCCTAGGGCAACTATCCCACTTTTACCCTAGATAAATATTTATTTATATTTTTAGGTTGGAAAAACCAAGCGATGAGCGCACCAAGAAAAAAGCTTTCTGGGGCTGAAAACAGAAAAGAGCAAAAGATAAATGATGCAATGAATTCAGCTTCTAAGATGAGAAAGTGGCTTCTCGAAGCAGGCGAATCCTCAAGTTCCACTCACACTTCTGATACAACGTCAGGAATTTCGAACTATTCTTGCATTTTGGAAAGATTTAAAAGTAGTGTTTGACAAAATTTTAACAGAAATTGAGATAAGAGTAGAGAGTGCAAAGAGTCTACATGAAAAATTCGCCTTCCTCAGTGGCCACGCCTTTTTAAATATGTCGACAGACGATCTGCAAAAAAATGGAGCCGATCTAGCTTTAAAATATTCAAAAGACTTGAATGCAGTTGGTTTTTGCCAGGAACTCGCCGTATTTAAAGAGCTAGTACATGAAATTAATGAAAAATCAAGGGCCTTCGACCTGTTACAACATCTGTACAAGCATGACTTGCAAGCAGCATTTACCAATGTTAGTATAGCTTTAAGAATTTATTGCACATTACCAACAACATCTGCAAGCTGTGAGCGAAGCTTCAGCAAACTGAAAATAATTAAAACTTATCTACATTCTACAATGAGTCAGGATCGTCTATCTGGCCTCGCGATCCTAGCCAATGAAAACAAAACTGCCTATGCAACGGACTTTGAGGAGCTAATAGATTCTTTCGCAGAAAAGAAAGCACGCCGTGTAAAGTTGTAGTCTTTCCTGATTATACAGGTTGAAATTGAAAACATGCGACAAATCGAAATGAGAGATTGTACTCATCATTGTGAACAACTTTTACTATGAGATAAAACCTGAAATCGCGAAAAAAAAATCAGCTGTTCCCTACATTTATGTTCGCATAACTCGTCAAAATGTAGGGAACAGCTGATTTTTTTTTTTCGCAATTTCAGGTCCCATGGTAAAAGTTGTTCATAATGATGAGTATAATCTCCCATTTCGATTTGTCGCATGTTTTCAATTTCACCCTGTATACAGGAAGATTTTTTAGTCACCGTCCAAATTTTTTCTATGCATTAGGTATCATTTACTAACTCCATTTTTGAAAAAAAAACGATACGTAAAATTTTCATATTAAATCATTTTCTCGAAAGAATTATCCGCTCTGCGTGGTCACAAGTTAAACGTTAATAATGCTACACTTGCCGCGCAATCATCAATGAAAAGGGCAGCGGCGCACACCCCGCTTACCCCCGCCCCGCTACACCTGCGCGTCACATCATCGTTAGTCGGCCGCGAGCACCCTTTCGCGACGCAAGCGCTTGCTTCCGTGTTCCCGCGCACCCCGCCGGCGCGCGGCGCCCCGCGCTATCGTGATTCGTGAATTTGTTTACGATGTATTCCTACCGCGAGTATTACGAAGTGGTGCGATCTTACATACTTAGTGGTGAAAGCTTGAACGGTGCCCAGAGACTGTACGAAGCAGAAAGTGTTCCTCGCCTTCGCAATCAAGGGATAATAAATCCTTCAGTACCTAATCGCCAAACGATTTTGGCCGCAAATCAGAGGCTATTAGACCATGGCCAATTTATAGCTCCTACACACGCTCAAGGACGTGGCAGGCCGAGACTCGCAGTAGAGATCAAAGAAGATATCTTCGATTTCTTTGAACGGAGCCCTAGATCGAGTACGCGAGATGCAGCGCAGCGCTTCGCAATATGCCGTGTGGAAACTTCTCCATACTGCTGGGTTGTACCCGTACCATTTTCAAAAGGCACAGGCCTTGCACGACGCAGACGCCGTTCCCCGTCGAGCCTTCTGCGAGTGGCTGATCGCACACCCCGATGCTAACATATTGTGGACTGACGAGGCCTTGTTTACTCGAGTGGGGGCTGTATAATCAGCATAATGAACATTGGTGGTCATTTCGAAACCCACAAATGATACGAGAAACATATCACTAAGTGCGGTTTAGCGCAAATGTGTGGGCTGGAATTATCGGCAACAGAATACTGGGGCCATATTTCATTGAGGGACGGCTGACCGGGGGCACGTACTAGATATTTTACGCGCAGTTTTCATGGATGACGTGCCGGTAATCTCCCATCGAGATTTTTTATTATCAACAAGACGGTGCACCGCCTCATTAAGGCTCCCGCAGACAAGCGCGACGCGACAGCGCGACGCGACACTAGTAGAACAATTTCTATGAAAACTTCGTGGAATTTGTTCTACCAGAATCGTGTCGCGCCGTCGCGTCGCGTTTATCTGCGGGAGCCCTTACTCCGCCGCCGTTCGTGATTATTTAAACATAGAACACGGTGATCGTTGGATCGGTCGCGGGGGGCCCGTCGCCTGGCCACCCCGGTCACCAGATCTTACTCCATGTGACTTTTTTTTGTGGGGCGAAATAAAACGACGAGTGTATGTGGAGGAAGCCCAAAGCCTAGACCAATTAAAAGAGCTAATTGTACGAGCATTCGACCAAGTGAAAAGTGACACTGTAGTGCTCAACAAAATTAAAAACAATGTGCATAAACGTGCAAGACTCTGTTTAGAGAGAAACGGTATGCATTTTGAACATTTATTAAAGTACTGTTAATGTGATTGTTCTAAGATGATTTTGATTAAATTTTTAATTATTTGTACAGACGCCAGCACATCAAGCTACCCGAAACTGTCAGATTTTCCCAATCAATTCTGAACCTTATGCTATAGGGATTAAGTTGAAAATCTATTAAAGAAATCTGACAGATTGTAGTAGCTTGATGTGCTGGCGCCTGTACATAAGTTGATTAAAATTTTTTAAATACGCCTAATAGCAAAACTTTTTCGCACGGCTTTAATAAGGTCTAAAGTTCTTATTTTATCTAGTTTATTTTTACTTTATTTGTAATTGTTTAATTAAGGATTACATTCTAATCTTAATGAACATAGCACAAAGCTTTTGCTTATTGACGGTACTAAGTCCGTGAAAGTATGAAGGGAAAATTTGCAACTTTGATTATTATTGTGTTATCAATGAATTGCGGCGGCGCGCGGGGCGGGGCGGCCCGCGCAACTTCATCAAGCGCGTACGCACGGCGCGGCAGTGTCCAGAAACATAAACTTTTTATAGATTACTTTGTGATATGATATCTCAATATTTTTGTATTGAGTGATACTAAAAGAAAAAACAAGTATTCAATGATTTTCGCCAAAGAGTAATATATCAAAATTTGGACGGTGACTAAAAAATTTTCCTGTATTTTTTCTGTGTTTCTGTTTTATGTCACAAATGAAAGTTATTAGTTATTAGATAATAAAAAGTTTAAATTTATTAAAGGATTATTATTTTAACAAATGGTCACAAAAATGCTACTCATTGGCAGTATTAACAGTTTTTCTCAAACACTGAAGGGAGGGGGCGCCACTATCAAGGTTTTGCCCCGGTTCGAAAAAATCGTAGATCCGCGGCTGGCTCGTGGCCACAAAATAAACAGATACGAGTACAGAAGGTCCACTCGCGGAACCAGTACACGAATTAGTTTTACCTAGCCACTCAGACCGGTGGTACGACAGGCTTACAGTGTTAATATGAAAAATTAATTTTATCTAATAAATAATGTACCGCTAATAAATAGTGTGCGGTAAGTTCGGGGAAAGTTGAATTTATTTAAAACACAATTTAGTCTAGGATTTAAATGATAATGACGGTATTACACGTTAGCAAGGGAATGTTTTCTCCAACAGAAATTTAAAAAATACTTTTACTTTATGCAGTTGCCTTCGTAATACCTAAGTAGGGTAGGGCGGGGCTAGTTGAGCAATTTTTCACTTGAGCGGTTATAGCTCCTCAACGATAAGTCTTGATGGCTTGTTCTGCATTATGATGGATTACTTATATATCCCTTTACAAAAGTGTCCATAGTAATTTATTTCTAACATGTTGAATTTAAGAGCTACAGCTGTTTAAATGCAGAAAGTCAAGTATGCTCAACGTACCCCATGGGTGGGGTAAGTTGAGCACTCAGAAAGCCTAGCCAAACCATGGGTTCAATGTTAACTAGACATGAAATATATATATTTTTTTTTGACATTCAACTTTTTATTTATAATTTTTAGGGGCAAAACAACAAAACTAAAAGTAATTTTCTTTGAATAATAAACTGAAAATTTTATTTTGACGGTTTTATTTTGTTCCTCTTGTAATGCGTTCTTTTCGAGGGTCTCTGTTAAAACAGCAGCTTTTCTTTTTCTTCTGTTAATTTTGATAGCTTTTCTGGGCCTGCCTTTGGGAACATTTATTCATGTTCTAAGTCGTGAAGTAAGTTGAGTAACTATTGCTCAACTAGCCCCACCCAGAAATTTTAAAACAAAAGTGATATTATGAAAAAACTGTAAGAATTAAACGCAGAACCTTTATACGTATCAAAAGTACAGTAAATTTATGATAGTATAACATTTACCTGATTGAAAACGGATAACATTTGGCTATTATAGACGAAATATTCCTGTTTACAAATATTTTACTTTTTGGTCACAAAATAAACAATGCGCGCGTGTACTTCACTCGATCGACGTACGCCACTGGCAGTCGCGCGATAAAGTTCCCCTCTCGGGACCCTTTCTTTCCGCTATTTGATGTCTCTGCGTGCGGTGTATAGTTTTCGAGATATTTCGATTGCCCCTATGCTCAACTAGCCCCGCCCTACCCTACTTGCGTTTATTCATAGCAATCGTGTAACGTCACAGTAGTAACACGTTCGTTGAACGGAGTACTCCCTGAGTATAAAAGTAGTTTTAGGAAAAAGTGGGCCTTCTGAACTTATTAATTTTGTGGCACAGTCGTTTAGTGTTATTTTTTATTTTAATGTTTTAGGTATTATGATACATTTAAATAATGTTTAAAAACTTACCTAGATTTTGAACAGCTCAATATGCTGACCTCCTCTGTCTACACATTGTTGCAATCGCCGACGGTTATTTTGGTGCACTCGTCGCATTAAAAGCGGGTCCTCGCGAATGCGGTTCCTGATAACACGGAATGCTGTGCAGATTCGCATTTCCATCTCCTCCCGCGAGTGGCTTTCTTTTTTATAAACGAGTTGTTTGACCCAACCCCAAAAAAAAAAGTCAAGTGGTGTTAAGTCAGGTGACCGTGGTGGCCACGCCTCGGGACCGTACCTCCCGATCCAGCGGCTATCAAACAACTCGTTTAACCGCGACCGCACTTCTGTTGAAATGTGAGGGGGTGCTCCGTGATGTTGAAACCACACATTTCGGAGCTCGGCTACCGGCAACCTGTCGAGGTAGCGCGCGACGGTGCCGTTAAGAAGAGCCAGATACCTCACACGGTTTAGAGTCCCTGGGATGAAGACAGGTCCTATTATTTTGTTTCCCTTTATCCCAGCCCACACATTTAGTGACCACCGTATTTGATGTGCTAGCGGCCGAGTGGCACGCGGATTATGGCCTCTTTCTGCCCAGTGATGGCATACACGCCGATTCCACATGCCATTGCGCGTAAATAGGCTTTCGTCTGACCATATGACATTTTCGATGAAGTGGGGGTCCTCCGCGCATCGCTGCAGTGCCCACTGGCAATAAGTTACCCGGCGCTCGAAGTCAGCCGGACTAAGCAGACCTTGCACTTTTTGAAGTGAGTACGGATGCTGCTTGTTTTTCTTTAAAATTTTAAAGACTGCGACGTGACTCATGTTTAACAGGCGGCCGGCTCTTCTAGTGCTGGAACCGGGATCCTCCTCAAAATGCCTTAGCATGTTCTCTTCCTGCCGCACAGAGATCACGGGTCGGGGGCCACCAGAACGACGCGGCACTACCGGTTCATTGTTACGAATACGCACCAGGGCACTCACAATAACACGAGAATTCCGCGGTTGATGTGCATTTGGGTACCTCTCAGCATACATCCTCAGAGCACGTGCACCATCATTATTACACTCAGCATAAATGAGCACCATGTTCACATACTCATGAGCACTGAACTGATAACGCGGCATTTTTCACACAAGAATGACGCAAGATGTTACAATGCGAAAATAATGCACATCCGGTCAGCGCGTGAGATGAGTTCCGAATAAAATTAGGTGGACATTTGGGGATAGGGGGCGGGGCTAGGCACATCAATTAGATCGCCGCACACGCGGCCCGTCATTCATAAATAAATTGCGACATTGCTGTCCTTCAAGTACGCGTGTACAGAGTGTTTCTTTAACGTATCAATTTAATATTTTTAGTGAACATTTTAATATTAAAAAAAATAAAAACATTTTTTTTTCGAATGGTAATATTTTTTTTATCATGTATGGATGCTATACTATTGCGGGTTAACGGGAACGCCCTCTGTTAGTTAACATACTGTATACACTTTGAATACTATTGGAAACTGCGGAAGTTGCCTCATTGCGCTCATTAGTGCTTGAAATCTGTGGCCGCCTTCGTGACCACAATGGAGTTTTATTGATTGGTGTCTTCTGAAGTTCTTGTATGTTCGGTCCAGTTCTGTTCTGTTGTGAACCAGAAGGCTAGAATACAATACAAATATAAATGGTTCAATAACATGAATAGGGTTCAATTTAAATGCGGGCGGAGCCGCAGGCAAAACTTAGTAGTCATATAACTATGCTTACATACTCATTATTTAAAAAACATAAACAGTGTTTTCTACTTACACCGGCTTTAGGTTCTTCGGCTAAATTTTCATCAATATTACACTCATATATTTGTAGCTGGGTCTTATCTGGTATTTCTTGTGCCTGGAAAATAATGTTTCCATAAAATATAAGTACTTAAAATATAGCTAATAAAATCAACAAGTGTAATATGATCAACAAGTTATTTTAAAAGAGCAACTTAATTACCTCCAGGCTTTTTGGTTCTGCAATTGTTTGCGTATTTATTTCTTCCGAAAAATCATCTTGGGTGCAAATTGATGGTCTGGTACCCCTAATACTCCCGTGCACTCTCGCCCAAGAATAGCACAAACTTGTTCTAATACCGGGTCAATTTTTAAAACTAATGGACCACCCCCAGTTTGTGTGGTGTTATTTTTTATTTGTGCATAGTATTTTTTACTGTCGCTTTTTAGTTTCTCCCACATTTTCATCAACGATTCCTTGTTTCTAAAACAAACAAAAACAATGTAGGTTATACCTAGATTTTAAGGTTATAATAGTATAAATAGTATAATAGTAAACAACTGATGTTTTAAAAACCTAGTTATTATAATTTATTGTGATTGCTATAACATTTGTGATAACAAATAAATGAAAAACTTTACGTATTTGATTTTTTTCTTACACTAGTTAGCAATTTCATTAGTCCCTAGTTATACTCGTCAGTCCCTAGACGGCTAAATTCGTAAAACCTTTAATTTCTCGTCAAATAATATATTAAGTGACTGGCCCTTCTAATTATGGTATAAGGATCTAAATATCTATCACGAGTATAATTGCAATTGGCAATTTAATTGTGATTTAAATATTATTATGACAACTTTATTTCATAAATCACCCTATTTTTACTAATCTGAAATAAGTGTTTATATATCCTTGACTTTTCGACGCCAGGCTAGGATAAATGTAACCAATTCTGGAAGGAAAGCTAATTTAAATTACATTTTATATTAAAATACTATGTTTCGTTATTAGTAGCTAATTTCATTTCGTCAAAATGTTTGACGTGACGTCTAGTTATTAAGAGTGACGCATTATTATTATGCACATTTTCTTCATGTTTTCGATGGAGCTGGAACTGGATTGACCTTGAACTTGGTCAGTACCGCTTTTATCGGTTTAGTCGTCTCTGGAGGTTTTTCGATGGAACTGGAACTGGATTGACCTTGAACTTGGTCAATACTGGATTTACCGGGGAGGTGAGTCGTCTCTGGAGGTGAGGTTTTGAGGCACTAAACACACTCAACTTTGGCACTTATCACTTTAGCACTTAGGATTTTAGAACTTAGGAACTTTTAGGAGGATTCCAAGGATTTTTCAATCCCTTTCACGCTGCCACCAATGTTATAAGCGGGTTCCGAGTTAGGTTTTTAAAAAAAAGACACTATTTTTAACTAGAAATAATAACTTGTATTAAAATATATCGAGTGCAAGATACAAGTGCACGGTTGGATGGATGGAAGACGACTGAACTGCTGGACTGTGTGGAGGGGGAGAGAGGAATGAGAGGATGCTGCGTCAGCAGCAAGAATGCAGCATAGACTGCTGAGTAGGCCAGGAAGGGTACAGGCGAAAGATGTAACAGTTCGAACCACTTTTTAAAACATTTATTCCACTCCGAAGTGGGGGTAGTCAAAATGGCCGATTTGTATGCGTCAACATGTGCATCTGGATTGAAGGCTCAATTTTTCAATGTCTTTGTAACAAAGTGAAACATTTAGGAAAATTAGTAAATAATAGTAAATACCTAAAAAAAGGTTTAAAAATTTCTAAAATTTAAAATAAATGTGTTATCGCCCTATGAAGAGTGCTCTCAATTCAGACGCTAGAACAAAACATGATATTTTAAATCTCAAAATTTATAACCTTTGTGGCAACAGATTTTATCTCAAAATTAGTAAATAATTTCTTAAATCTTTTAGAAAAAATTCAACTCCGTAGACTGAGAATTTACAGGGTTATTGGCCGTTTAACTTGAGCCCTCAGTTCAGTACTTGTCTGATATGAGGGCTCTGTAGTGTGTAACCACTTATGTATGTAGACAGCCTTATTTATAGTGCTTCTTCAGCAATACTGTGTTGTAACTAATTACCTATTTAGACATAATAAACCGGACCTTGAAACCAAACGCACGTATTATTTATTACTTCAAAACCCACAACGACCAGAACACCACAGCTCAACCAAAACTAAGTTTGGCTGAAAGAATTCGTAATAAAACCTAGTGTATACTATAATATATGTTAAAATACAATTTCTAAAATAAAAACAATGGTTCGAAAGTAATCGGTTGCACAGTACATTGAATTGAAATTTTAGTGAAGAGTCTGAACTGAGAGCACAATATTTTAGTTTTTATTTTAAATACTCAAATACATAAATCGAAACAAATTAGTTCATACGATTTAAGAATTATTTTACTAAAACTTGGTCGATGTTTAGTTGTGTTGCCAGTGCCCTGTCGTCAAAAGTTACCCAAGATAGTGCGAAAAGTAACGTTTTCACAAAAAAAGTAAAGCTTGTTAAAATTTTCGTATTTTAATACTATTTAAACGATTTGAATTGTATTTAGAACTTTTAATACACTTCAATCACTATTTCAGCATTTTATAATGTTTTTTTTTTAATCGACGGGTGTAATCCTGGAAAAGAAGAAAAATACTACAGTAAAAACAGTAAATTATTGTTACTTACGTGATCATGATTCTAGAAACTTACCAGGCATAAATATTAGGTTGTCTGATAAATTAATGCCAGTTAAAAACAAATTATTATTAATATTTTTTTATTAATAAAAAATACATTTAATCAATTATATAGTCTCCCTCGTTATCAACAACAGTCAGCCATCTACTGGGCAAAATTTGAATACCCTTCTCCCAAAATGAGGCAGGCTGGGACTCGAAAAAATGTTCAAGTTCAATTTTAATACTTCCAGAATTTTCGAATTTTTTTTCCTAGTAAATGAAATTTAAGAGCTCGAAATAAATGAAAGTCTGAAGGCGCAAGATCCGGGCTAAACGGTGGATGTTGAATAGTCAGCCATCCTAGCTCCTCCAGCTGTTTATGTGTTAACTTGGCGCAATGAGGTCATGCGTTGTCATGCAAAAGTTGGACTCCAAGTCGTTTTGGCCGCTTAATTTTTAACATCTCTGCTAGTTTGCGAAGCTGCTGCGTATACAGGTAGGCGTTAATAGCCTGATGAGATTCGAGGAGTTCCCAGAAAACCATTCCTTGCCAATCCCAGAAAACAGACAACATAATCTTACGACCGTGTTCATTAAGTTTAGACTGGGCTGGTAGGTTTCCCCCGCGAGGAATCCAATAGGCATGACGCGTGTTAGTTTCATAATGTTTCCAGCTCTCGTCACATGTAATAATGTCATTGAGAAAGTCTCGTCTGTGCGGACGAAGTAACAAATTTTGACAAATGGCCACACGAACGGCCCGGTCATAGTCCGTCAACGCATGAGGTGTCCAACGTGACATCACTTTGCGATATCCCATCGATTTGAGATAACGATCTATAGTCGCGTGGGATTGTCCAAGGGCCTTCTCTAAATCGCGCGTACTATAGTCTGGATGTAGTTCAAGTTCGTGACGCAAAGCATCTTCATCGAAGCTGGTGGGTCGGCCTGGGCGAGGTTGATCTTCGCAGCTTATATCACCGGTGTCAAAACGCTTGTACCAGAAACGAACAGTCCGTTCGCTAGTAGTACCCGGTCCAAATGCAGTGTTAATATTTTTAGCCGTTTCTGTTGAAGAGACTTTAAGTCGATGCTCATATAGCATAATAGCTCGCAGTTGACGCTGATCCATTTTCACTAAAGACTAATTATTGCGTTGTGTCCGCGCCTATTTATACCCTCACCATAAAAGATACTCATCCTTACTAGAAAGATCTAGAACTTTCTTGAATTTGCTTTAGTTTAAATACGAGAAAATTCGAGAAAAATAAAATATGGCAAGAACTTATGAGACAACCTAATAAATTGCAATAAATCTTCAACTGATTCTTTTCCTAATTTAGTTAATTAGCATCTGAAACAGAAGTTTCAATATTTATAAAAATTGTAAACAAAAGTCTTAATATTTCAGACTTTAACTTGTTAAATATTAAGCTAGGTATACCTTCACCACCACCAATACCTGCACCATCACTAATACCTTCACCATCTTTGTTGTATTTTATTTTTGCAAGCAACATGGCTTTTGATGGCTCAAATTTGGTGGCATCCCTGATGGTTCTTTTAGTAGCCATCAAAGCTGAAATATATATAATAGTTATAATAGTAATATATAATAGTTTCCGTGTGTAGTCTATTTCTACTGTCACATTTTATTAATTTTAATTGGCTGAAAACTCGTTCGACGCTGGCGTTCAAATATGGCAACACGAGCAAAAGCATTATAACTTTTTTTTAATTAGGAAACAGTAGTTCCAGTTTTCGTAACAGTTTTCGTCTTTAAAATATTCATCCAGTATTCCTCCACGGGGATATTTAAATTCGGGGATAACTTTAATTTGCTACGATCTAAGAAGGCATGTTTCTTCCATTCTCTATGCAGCTCCTCGTCATCAGTATCACTTTTAATGTTTGGAAATCTTCTAATTACGTGTGATAGATCTTTTATTTCGAATGTTTGAGCTCTGTTGTAATTGACGACTTCTCCTATTATACTAAAGAGTGGGTCAGAGAAATCAAAACGCTGTGTTATTTGTTTTAGTACTTCTATGTAAAATGATAAGCATGTTTTTTTGAAGTCAATAATTTGAGTTTTAGGTTCTGGAATTTCTTGAGATAATTCATCCATTGATTCCTTTGCTGTCATACCCAAATATAATTTCTCTAATGGCACAAAGAATCGTGGATTGGAAAACTCAATTTTGTAGGCATCTGTAGTTTTGACATACCTAATTGAATTTCATGTAATTGCTAGTTAGAGTTTTTATCAATTTGTGTACCTCAGGTTTCAGCTGATGCAGCAATGGTTTTTCAGATTGAAATAATTCGTTAAAATCATTAAATTCTTCTAGAACATAATTATGACATGAATTCTAAATATTTTTTTGTGAATTTATTATTTAGTGTAATCAGTGTGTCTTCTGAAATTTTACTTGGATCCTCAAAAATTTCGACTTTAAAGTATTCTCTGTCATCTGACAACGAAAGTGGCAAATTATGTTGAGCAATGAAAGCGCATAATTTTAACTCCGCTCTTTTCTTCAGTTCTTCTTCTTTTTTAGGTTTAAACGATTGCTCGATAAGTGTTGTATTACTAATGGAGTTTACAATTTGTTTGTGTTTCGAAGTCATCATGTGCTTGACAAGAGCTGGTCTATGATTTAGTACAATGCAATTGCATACTTTACAAAACACAGTAATTGATCCATTTTCTTGATCTTTCTTTGAGATCCAATTTTTAAACTCTATGTCGGCAAGCCATTTATCACTTTTGTATAACTTTTTTTCTTTTTTTGGAGGAGGCATCTCTCGTTCCATACTACTACTATCGCCACTATCGACATTGTCGATAGTCAATGTGATTCGACATCGTAATTTTTATCACTATCAACTTTTCTTCCCTTGAAGTCGATGCCTTAGGTTTAGCTTTAGGTATCACCTTTAAGTACTTATACATTTTTGTCTACTATTAGTATTTTAAAGAAAACCCATTCCGTGTACCAAGCATTTGCATACCCACATTAGTACCACAACCATGTTATACCAGCACCAAAACCATGTAAAAAAAGCAAATAATCAGATGTTAGTGATTTATTTATTTATTTATTTATTTATTTATTTATCCTCCTACTGGAACGCCATATAGCAATTACACCAACGGAGCAAAAAATTCTTAATGTGCTGCTTCCCATCCATCCTGTGCGTGGTGATGTGATGCTCATAGATTAGAATAAATTGGTCAAAACGGTTACTAATCATTAAAAATTATTCAACATTTTTGTGCTCAATCCCAAAACCTATTTATAAATATATTTTTAAAACAAGAAAAGTACTTAAGTAATATATTTGATCAATTTTACATAGGATGGTATCCCTAAATTACTACTACTAATTTGCCGCGTTTAACAGATCTGCAGCATTCCAGCGTTGAGATGACTTGTGTATCGTGATGCAAAGAGTTCTATACGACCATTTCAATGACTTTGACAAGCGTCGACGTAAGCTTCGAGCAGCGTAAATCTCTCTGCAAGTTTTGACGTTGGCCGTTCAACACACATTCAGTGACCGCAGAAGTCAACGCTTCATTCTGCATGCACCTCTAATAAACGCGAAAATTAGGTAACTCAATTTTTGAGTCACTTAGCATTAAATAAATCGATTTAGCATACAGTATATTTTCTTGAATATCCAAACAGCAATATTGTACAATTTTTTTTTAACTTTGACCTCAAATATTGTCATTCAGCTGTTCCTAGCACACTTGATATAAAATGTTATATCGTGGAATAGAGTACCAATAGTCAAAACGATACCATAAAGGGTTTTAATGTTTCTTCTAAATCCTGAAATTACTACTTTTGATACCTTTTTGAATCAAGTTATATCATTTTGAATATTAATTTGGGTCATGGCTTTTAGATTTGGCATATTTCGAAAATGTTTGCCTATATTTTACTGTTTCTGAACGTAGGTTTAGTATGAAATATTTTTAGGAGTTGGCAGCACTGCCAGTCAACTGCTAAGTTTGTTTTTTAAAAGCTCGATTGCCGGCCACCAAATTCCCGCCGTTTTTACCTTACAGACACAAAACTACAAAACACCAACACTTTTGAGAGTAAAAGACGTAAAATAATGTAATACTTTGTGATTGTACTACACATAGGTTCCTAGTAGTGCATGGTAATAAACTAGTGAATGCAGTACCTATGTAATAAATTGGCAAGTCTCGCGCGACGTACGATACGACACACCATTGTTGAATGTAATACCTTATGAACGGAAAAGCTATTTCTTTTCTTTGACCCTTTCAGCTTTTCTTTGGCCTAATTATATCATCCACTTAAATAAAACAATAAAACAAAACTTGCATGCACAAACAAACGAACACCGCGGAACACCAATGAATGAATGTGAAGTGCAAGTACAGCCTACACACACCTTAACATTATGGCAGGAATGTACGCAAACTTGCATTCATACAACTCGCTCTTTCTGTTTGCTCATTCTAGCCGTGCGATAGAGAGAGAGAGAGAGACATTACTTAACTTTCATTTTAGTTTAGTTGCAATACAGAATTGCCAATATTACGGACGTACGCACGGCACGACACGACACTTGCTTGCGTTCCGTTTCAAGTAGTTTTTATATTTAACTCTAAGCAATTAAAATTACTCTGAAAAGTAACGTAAAAGTAACGTTTTCAGCCAGGTAACGTAAATGTAACGTAAGGGGTTCAAAAAGTAACGCAAAACGTTACAAAAGTTACGTTCTGGCAAGGCTGTTAATCCTACACACCGTAATTAAGAAGATTTGCTTCTTCAATACATTGGTAACAGAAAAAATTTAGGGTAGATATGTTTTTGGACGATTTCTCGCGGACTCATCTCCCTTCATCATAGAATTTGTTCAGTCGGTTTGCCAATGTATTACGGTGCATGTGCACGGATGTAGAAATCAATAGGTAATACGGGCTGGTGTCCGCAACTCCACGTCAATGTCAATCGTTGGATTTGTCCTTAAAAATGTTTTGATATTTATGTACCTAGCTACTCACCTACTCTTTTAATTAGTAGGGTACTGATGTATAAGCTTAGATTGTATAGCCAATATACCCTATATTGGCTATACAATCTAAGCGTATGTACTTAGCTGTACTTTTGTTATCAACACCTACCTAGACCCAAGGTATGCTTATGTTTTTTTATAATATTGAATAAATTTCTTACATGTATAAATATGCCTTTCAATTGTACTTACAACAGTTACATTTTAGGTCGGTACTTACATTACTAGAACACTGGAAACAACATCATAGTCACCCTACTTTTCTCTCTGTATGAAATATGTATATCTCCTGAATTACGGCATGTAGGATAATTGAACTTCGACCAAGTTTAGTAAAATAATTCTTAAATCGTATGAACTAATTTGTTGCGATTTATGTATTTGAGTATTTAAAATAAAAACGAAATTATTGAACTCTCAGTTCAGACGCTTCACTATAATTTCAATTCAATGTACTGTGCAACCGATTACTTTCGAACCATTGTTTTTATTTTAGAAATTGTATTGTAACATATATTATAATATCCGTGGCTGGCGTGAATATGTTGATATGTTCAAAATGTCATTTTTGCAGGGTCGCAATTTTAAAGTTTGACTTATTATGTTAAATCGTGTTATCTTAAATACTTATGTATCTCACTTGACTTAGGGATAGTGTAATGCTATCTATCGAATTATGATAAGAAATACGCTTAAATTATTTTAATTTTTGTAATATTATCTTATGACTTATCAATTTGTTCACCAATGAGTTACCAATGTATTGACCACTTTAGTAGGAAAAGGTGTTATTTTTTATCATTTGTCTGTATACTAAATAAAACACTTTTTTTTAGGTATTTAAAATTATAATCACATTCAAAATAAACATTGTTTTAAGATGAAAAAACGTTTAATTATAGAGAACCTATATTTTGAAAAAAAGAAACACAAAAAACGCAAAAAAAACCTCCACTTTGGTCCACCACTACGTGTAATATGCAAATTAGCAAAATAATAATAAATTAGCCATTAGCAATCTTCTTTATCTTCTAGATCTGGATCGTCCTCATCTATATCTGGATCAGTAGGGTTACAATCATTTGTTTTTAACTGTTTATAGAAACTATGGGAACTTCATCGATTAACTCCAGAAGACCCATTAAATCTTTCTTCTTATCGGCACTGATTGGTAATGGGTCTTTAGAAATTTGGTTCAACATAAAACTTTC
Source organism: Eremobia ochroleuca (assembly GCA_949629135.1). Lineage (NCBI taxonomy): Eukaryota > Metazoa > Arthropoda > Insecta > Lepidoptera > Noctuidae > Eremobia > Eremobia ochroleuca. Next base: position 3,113,599 of record OX451405.1, read on the forward strand.
ACCAGTACACAATCTTCCTCTTTTCTTTTGTCCCGAAGCATCATTGTTCTTTATAGAAAACGGTCCTTTCTTGGATTTTAACTATCAGAAATCCAAGAAGTATTAAAAGTGAACAATGTAATTTATTTTGTAAATAAAGAACGCAAACAAACAAAAGCAAGTAAAATATTTAAGTATTGTACCTGATAACAAGATGACAATGCAAAATTCACTTGAGCCGGTAACTGTCACTCATTCACATTGAAATATTTACACTTGTTTTGCACTTGGTAAGTGAAACTAATACAAAAAATTGATTATTATCCTATTTACTTGATGAGTAATTGGAAATAGGCTTGAAAAACATACGAAATTAAATATTTAAGATTAAAATAACAAGAACAAATTCAAATCAGATGTTAGCTGTAGTGTTGCCACAGGAAAAAAAAAGCACTAGGGCAAAGTTCTCTTTCCGATGAATGTTGCCAAGGTTCTTCATTTTCTATTGTGTCACGGCTTTTTTCCAATGATATTTGAGTGGCCTGAATACTGACGAGTACATCGGCTGCAAAATATGCGTAGAAAAAGTGCCCCCGCTCGGATTATTTCTGTAATTTTCCCTATAATACCTACCTACCACAGAAACATTTTGCCAAAGTTTTAGACCTGGAAAATTAAAACCCGAAGAGTGGGGATTAATTTTAAAAATAATTAATAACTTTTAAGCGGTTGGACCGATTTGGATGAAATTTTGAAATGTTTTACACTTCAATAGTGTACCTTTGTAAAGAAATGGCCGACCTCGAAAATCAGAAGTAACCTTGAATAAAAATTTATATTTGTTTAAATTTTTTTTTCTTGCATTTGTAATCTTGATACAATCACGAAACTTTTTTTTTCGAGTTTCTGATACGGTTTTATACAACATATATTTTTTTTGCCGATTTTTCGCGGGGGGGAACATATGTAAAAAAAAAATTGTGATTTTTTAATTTTTTAACCCGTTGAGCATGAGGTGAAAAAAAGTTACTTCAAGAATGTGGCAGGGTGGGACATACCCTTATCTTAATGTACCGTAATATAATTCTTATTATTATTTTTTTAATTTTGTTGATTTATTTTGTATCATAATGAATTAATTAATGGATTTAAATGAAAGAAGTTCCATATACAATAATAATTATTTATTCATTCACGTTTTTCTTATACTCTAATAATTATAGTCACAAAATTTAGGGTTTTACAAAAATTAAGAATTAAACAAAAATATTTATCTTTGGAATGTAAATCAACTTAAAACTAAAAGATAATGAGACCCTCCTCGTAATTTAACTTCTTATTATTTTTTTAATTGAAAATAGGATTAATCAATACTGTTGAGATCAGCACAATTTTCGCAAATAAATTTTGCATGCTCCAAACATATGGGCTTGGCACAAGCATTGCAAGAATGTTTGGTTTTTCTATCCTTCTTATATGGACAATCCTGGCATCTGACATATCGTCCGGATACATTTGCATGTCTAGGTGAGAGCTCACCGAGCTGTTTTTCGATTCGCTGTCGGATGAAACTTGGAATATTTTTTTTGATTTTCTTGAATGTAGGTGTTCGTAAATCATTGATAAGCCCAAACTACGAATGAATTGTGTTCTCTTGATCGTAACGTTTTTATTTGCTCGATATATAATGCAAGCATTGATAGCTGCCATGTTCAAGATACTATAGAACAAAGTCATAGGCCACCGTTTACTGTTGCGACTAACGTTGTAACTGGCACTCAATTCATCAACCACGTCAACCACAGCTTTAGTCGAATTATAAAATGTTATCATTTCAGGTTTTTGTTTCTCGCCTGTAGATTCATCTATTGAATTGTCATGGTGCATGGTGGACATAATACATGGTGCATGGTGTCTAACAATGTACCAGCTTGTGGAGTATCATACCATGGAAGAGGAATTACGGTTGGTGGATTCAATTCACTATTAATTATAAACTCTACTATTTCGGTGGTTTCATTTAGATTTTCCGTATAGTCTTTAAGATATTCTGAACTATTAGAAATATTATTAAAATCCGTCAGACTAGGAACGATAAAATTTGTCAAATCTTGGTCATGAAATGTGCTGGAGCACGGGTCTGCTTCGGAATTACTGACTGGTTGCATATATCCATGCCATAATTGTGTGTTAGATAATGATTGAAGTATAGAAGCCGACGTATTGGATAAATCGAGAGGAGCATTTTGGGACGAATTGTTAGCAACTGGTGCCATTGATGCTCCTCTAGACACATCTCTAACACCATCGAGTTCTTTGCGACATTTGAACCAGAGTGAAAAATATGCATGCTGATGCGTATTCTTGGTCAAGTAAGCCTGAACGAATTCGTTTCTGATACTTTGACCTACTTCTGTTTCAATTATTTTAATAGTGCTCCTCATATCGTCCTTTCTCTCCTCAAGAATTCGGTTATCACGATTAAGAGCAATTTGCCCATTAATTTCCTCTCTTCGAGTGCTAATGCATTTTGAATAGTCAACTCCGCCTGCATTTAAAGGATATAGTCCACATGCCCTAAAAGCATGTTTTATGGTTTCAACTTTTAATCCACTGGTGTAGGCTTCTTTAAATTTTATTGCGAAATTATGTTTTGTTATGGATGCTGTAGAATTTTGTTTATTTTTGCGCACGATTTTCCGCCAACACTTTTTTATGGGGCCAAAAATGCCGACGTCACAGGGCTATAATATGTGCGTGGCATTCGGATATAAGCAGAATATTAATATTCGCTTTTCCTGACAAAACGTAAACATTTCCTGGTTTATATGAAATTTGTGGCCATCAAGAAAAAGTAAAACCGGTAATTGTATTTCATTCTGAACCAGCCAATCGTAAAACATTTATACATATGTATGAAAAAAAAGTGTTGGACACCATCCATCCACTGTCTGATCGCCCCATAAACCAAGTATCTAGAAAATTTTGTATCACAGCCGGAGGCATTCGTTTGTAAGGGTATAAGACAAATGGAGGAACATCCCTCCCATCTGCTGAAAAATGACATAGAACTGTAAGTGATTCTTTTTCTTTCCCACCCGAAATCTCGTAAGTGTTTCTGTAATTTTTGGGCCTCAATATTATTCCGGTTTTCGGGCAGGTCATTACACCTGTTTCGTCGGCATTAAATATGCGGGGACTGGGGTCGTCTTTTATATCCAATGCTTGTTCTTCTGTTAAAAACTCTTCGAGTTCCTTGAACCAAGCTCTGATAGCTTGTTCAGTAACTGCGGCTCTGCCTTTGGATATAATCTCTGCATTCCTTTTTGTAATCTCAGGACGCCTTTTTAAGAATAAACTAAGTCACTTTTTTCCTGGTCTATTCCCGATAAACTTATTTTTCCTTTTATTAGTGGTCATAAAATTTTTAACAGTATCGAAAACTTCTTCTGGGTGCATTGGAAAACCTAATTTAGCTTTATTTATAATCCAGTCAGAAATCTTAGCTTCTTCATGTACAGTAAGCTCGGACTGAGGGCCCATTTTTCTTTGCAAAGGTACCTTGTTTGTGATTTTATTATGTAAAATCGATTTTGGTATCTTGTACACATTACTTGTTTATGATATATCTCAGAAAGCGATAAGGCTGCCCATTATATGTTTTCTAGTCTTATTTTAAGTTACTTTAAATGATTTTTCTTGTGTACTTACAATAAAGTACCTATAACTCGTATACATAAATAAACATGTTTTGACGACAAGATTGGTGCAGTGTCTAAGCATCGCTCAGAAACTGCACTAACCTTGTCGCTTCTGCGCTAAGAATCGCGGGTTCATTTCCTGCATGGAGCAAAAATTTGAGTGATCCACTCTTCCACGCATACCTAGTTGTTCCAGGTCTGGGTGTTTGTGTTTCTGATATTTGTGTTTGTAAATACACCCACGATACAGGGGAAATCCTTGTGTGTGGCAATTATTAAGAAAAAATGTGTTTAGTTAGTAGGTGCTAAGTATGTGTTTTTGTTATATTTTATGTCAATTGGGTATAGTTTTTGTATTCCTTATTTTACTATATTTTTTGATTATTACATTTAAAATGCTGGCTGATTAGTTATAATTTGTCTTTTAATTGTTAAAACTTTTAAATTCTACCTGTAAGTAGTCCATGTATTAATAAAATAAATAAAATGTGTTGTTTAAATAAAACATCTTTCATTTCAATTTACTTTAAATATTCATCACAGAAACCCTTCTAGCTAGCTGATCACGTAATGCCCTCCCCATTAGTAACTCGCTAGTTTCATTTTCCTGTAATCCTTCAATTGGCTGATATCCTGTAAAGAAAATAATTATGGCATCAGTTATGGGAACAGTCTCTTTGTACAATATACAACGTGTAACGTTAAATGCGCAAAACCTGAAAATAGTTTGATCAGAATAACGAGCAGAATTAATTGAACCATTTTTTAATATAGGTTACATTTTTCAAAAAATCTTCATTAAAAACGTTGCCGTGTCTATTTATTAATAGGTCAAGCAAGCCAATGTCAGCGCGGCGCAGCGGCCCGGTGACGACTCCTCCCTCGGTAAAGCGTCGTCGCAGACGCAAGAAATGATCAGAATGGCCAGTAAAACTAAAACAGCACATAAAACCTTTACAATTTTTTAATGACTTATTTTCTCTCTGAAATAGGTCAATTGAATTAAAAATCAGTTGGGGTGTCTGAGGTTTTGCGCATTTAACGTTACACGTTGTATAAACAACATATTATGTGAAGTATAAATTCATTATTTGAAAACTTGCGAGATATTAAGATATATTTTAGAAATTAGCTCCAGCTTGTAAGGAAACCCCATCTGGGTCAGGAACATTATATTTTAAAGCAATATTATGCAAGACACAACATGCTGTAATCATTTGTGCACATTTCTCTGGCCTGTAGGTAATGCAATGTCCTGTCTTTACTTAAACAACGCCAACGATTTTTTAGCCTGCCAAAAGTATTCTCAATAACAACCCGGGCTGATTATGAGCCTTATTAAAATTATCCTCTACAGAATTGGGCACTGGATCTGAGTATGGTGTCATCAACCACGGCCTCTGAGGGTAACCGGAATCACCTTAAAATAAGAAAATCAAATTATTACCCATTATGCTATAAAAGTTCTATTAGGTACATACCTAAGTATTATATCAACTTACCCAAAAGCCACACAATCTCATTATTTCTATGTAAATACTGCATGAAGTTATTAACATTGCTGTATTGCCAAATAAATGCATCATGGGTTGCACCTCCAAATTTAGGATTTAAGGACAAAATCCCACAATCAGAGTCGCATATCTGCAATAAAAAATATTTTATAAGTAGGTTTTTATACTTATTTGCAATTGTTGTCAAAACAAATAGTCATTATAATATCCCTTTAGTTCACAAGGAAAGTTATGGCTAAATTTGATAAAAAAATTTTAGTTATTCTGTCTAATTATATTATTAGTTAACTAAAAAAAATAAAATAAAAAATCAGAATTTACAGATTTTTCAGAAACAGGACGTTAAAAATACGTAACATTGCGAAGAAAGCGGTAATCAAGTGCCAAAAATGTATGTTACGTATTTTTAACATTGCGAAGTTTACGGAGAATTAAAAACACTGCTTACTAGTAGTAAAATTATATTAAAAAGTTAACAAAAATGAATTAAAAGGTAAAAAAGGAATTGAAAAATTAAGGAAACAGACTACATTGTTTGATGCAACTTTCAATGTTCGTGAAACAATTTAAAACAATTACGTTTCTTTACGAAACACAGTCGCAAATTGCACTTGGAACAAATGACGTTTGTCATGCCTTTTTTACAAAATTTGCATCTACCAGGCGCTGTTATGAAGTCAGGCATATGCCCCACGTTATCACGGCGAATAGCGTCGGTAGGTCTCGGCCCAGATGGCTTTTGAATTTTATCAATTTTTGTGTTGAGAGTTTTTTCTTGAGATGTACTCGGAGCAGCATAGGGTCGTTGTTTTGAGAGCAGTTCGTAATATATTATAACACGAAATATTTTTAACGTGTTAGACACTTTATTATAATGCGCACAATCTTTTCTGTACATAATCCATGCATTATTTACACAGATGTCTAATAGTTGTGAAAACAACGCCATGTACATACCATCTCTTAGTCTTATAATTAGTGCGGTACAGTGATACTAACATATCGCACAAATCAACGCCCCCCATATGTGCATTATAATGTTTAACTATTTGGGGGCAAGTTACATTTACCTTCGCTTTTGCATCTTTCGTGAACCGCTTTATGGTCTCTATAGGGTATGAATCCACATACGAACTTGCCAACAAAACGGACTTGTTGTCATGCCATTTCACTAGACTTAATTTATTTTCATTGCAAACTACTTGTTTGCTAGAACCTCGGCCTGTTTTTAACATTTCTTTATCACTAGGCAGTTTTTCTTGGCATCCTCTTAAACGGTTTGCTCTAATAGTGCCCAAAGAAAAAATCCCATATTCATGACGCAACAAATGAATTAACTCGAGCGATGTAAAAAAGTTATCAAAGAATACGACCGCTGGTTTATTTCGAATAGTTTGACAAAGGGCTATTACGACTTTGGCACCAACTCCTAATAAATTCTCATACTCAGTGAAGGAATGGAATCTAAATGTATCTTCACCGCCGTAGGGAATAAAATCGTAAACGCAGCCCGATACTCCAGCCCTGACGAAAATCTTAAAACCCCACTTCTTAGGTTTATTTGCCACATATTGGCGCCTGTTGCCAGCTCTTGTGCCCTTATACGGCACCATCATTTCGTCGATACTATAGCGATGTTCCTCTTCTATTTTGAGACAGTTTCGACGTACACCTTCTAAAATAGGCCGAATTTTAAGTAACGATCTTCATTTTGCTGAGAGTTGTCGACAAAATGTAAAAATTGACGAATTTGTTCGTACCGCTTCAAACTCATAACATCAGCAACCAGACTGTAACGTAGATCCTTCTTCCAGTAGTCCCGATAAGCGGGCATCTTAACAACACCCATTAAAAGATTTATTGCTATAAAATCCAACAATTCTTCGCGAGTGATATTTACCGATTTCAGATTCCGCTGTACTGCGTATAAATTCGTATTTTGAATAATTATATCTATGATATCTGCGCTAAAAAAATCGAAGAAGTAATCTAATGGTGACTTTGATTCGGAACCAAATTGTGTGAAGGTTATTTCATCCAGTATGGCACTGTGTTTAAATTTACCCCTTTCCCATTTAAAATCCAACGATTTTCTGACAAATGGTTTCTTTTTCTTTGTCACTAATTTCGGTAAAGTAGTTATCCTTTTTTTCGAACGGGTTATCTTGGGTGCGGCAGAAGCTATTGGGCTCGGTGACAAGGATATAATAGATGATATGGATTGAAGTGCAGGTAAATGTTGTGGTGGGTTGTGCGTTGCAAGTACTTCAGATATAACTGGGGTAGGTGGAATCACATCTTCGGGTAAAATATCCTCAAATGAATTGTCTAAAATATTCATGCGCTCAAATGAAGAATCTAGGGACCGGGGATCAGAGCTGTATTCTGTGTCATCAACTAATACATTTTCTTGATCATCATCCGATATGCTACTATCGCTAGAGGAAGCTTCTCGTGGTGGGACTAGAGCCAGAATCTTCTTTACGCGTTCTAATCGCAGGTTGCGCTAAAAATAAATGAACAAAATATTCATGGAAACACCCTAAAACACCACTATCACCCTAATAAAAGCAATAACATACATCCTACACCATATCGCAATGTTAGTTATTATTTACATTCAAAATCCCATGTCAATCACTATTGTTTTCGCAATGTTAATCATAGCTAACATTCAACTTTAACATGTTATAATGCATGCTATATTGCACTTCTCGTAATACCATGATTTAAAAATAATAAAATGCAATCTTGTAAATAGAAATAACGCGATATTTAGGCATAAAATCAACATTTTACGTGAAAAAAAAATATTTTTGTACTTTTTGCGCGGGAGCAGATTGTGGTCGGGACGCCATTTTGCAGCACAATGTCAAAATTGACAATAAAATGACATGTATTATTATTTTATAGACGCGTAGTGATGTCCCTCACTTACTAATTTTAAAAAAATGTAAGATAACTGGAAAATGAAGTTAGTAGAATTTTAGAAATGCACACGTTAAGTATACCTAACCTTGCGAATTAAAGGGATATAAGTAAGTAGTTACCACTTGAACATTCAATGAGTGATATTGTTTTCTGCAGAAATATAGGTGTTCTTCCTCTGTCATTGGAGTAAAATATTTTAAAGTGGCTACCATCTACACATCCTATTAGCCTAGGGATTTTATATTTAATGTAAAATCTAAAAAAAAAACAAAAAAAATCTGTACAAGTTGTAGTAACTTCTAAGAATTAATTACCAATAATATTTTTACCTTTGCTTTATAATATTCCTTTCGTGTGTGGTTGTTGGAAACTTTATATATTTTTTTAAAACTGTAGGATTATTTATTGCCATAGTGACTTCTTCTATGTATACACTAATTGCTTCTTGAGATAAATGATTTGCTTCTCCGACAACTCTTTGATAGTCACCATTAGCAAAAAATAACAAAGCACATAAAACCTGTAAGTAATTCACAAAATAGTGTAAGTAGTTATAGAAAAATATAAATTATTGTGTTTTGAGATAGCCGCCTACCATATCAGCTTACCTTTAGTTCTAATGAAACTCTTTGTGTTGACTTTAAATCCGCCACATTATGTAAAAGTATACACAAATCTACAAACGCTTCTTTTGAAAGTCTATAAAGTTTAAGAAACTTTTTTTCACTGATATTCTCCAATGGGTATCCAACATGAATTCTCATGTTGAATTGAAAGGTGAACGGCAGGCTTGTATGGGAATTTCGTACCGCTAATAAAATTTCGTGTTTTTGGATAATTTTTGTTTTAATTGGTCGTTAAAATGATAGAAAAGCCCTATTTAAATTCTTATATTTTTAGAAGTTGGGATGTAAAAGTTATAACCAGTTTTATTTTTTAAGGTTATGTGCTAATGTACCAATGTAAATTGTTACTTATAGGTCCATAAACATTGTTTTGGTGATAAAGTAAATGTACTAGATTGCTTGTCTCTATCTTTGTAGTGTTTTACTTACCGTTAAGTAGGTAGATTGAGATGAGGATTGTACAGACGCCAGCACATCAAGCTACCCGAAACTGTCAGATTTTCACAATCAACTTTGAACCTTATGCTTTAGCGATAAAGTTAAAAATCTATTAAAGAAATCTGACAGATTGAAGTAGCATGATGTGCTGGCGTCTATACCTACTCAGTGGGGTGCAATACGAGATAGAAATCTATGTCCAGCAGCGGACTGCAAAAGTTTGATAATTATGAAGTTCTGTTTGGGTTTTGAGTGTAGGTCATCATCATCTGCCTAGCCTTTTCCCAACTATGTTGCGGTCGGCTTCCAGTCTAACCGGATGCAGCTGAATACCAGTATTTTACATGGAGCGACTGCCTATCTGACCTCCACAACCCAGATACTGGGTAATACAATACCCCTTGGTAAGACTGGTTGTAAGACTCGGGTTTCTGTCAACCCGTAACGACTGTCAAAGATATACGAATGACAGCCGGGACCAATGGCTTAGCGTGCTTTCCGAGGCACGGAGGGGTCTTGGTATGTGAAGATGGTCACCCATCCACAGGCCAACCGCGGCAAGCGTAGCTTAACCTGATCGATCGATCTGTTTTGTAAGTATGTACATTTATTTTATTGTAGGTACTTATAATTAATTGCTTCTTAATATTACTTCATCTAAGAAGGGGGCAGGTCGGGTAAAACCCTCATGGCGTGCGTAGCTGAGGTACCAAACAATACTCATCACATGTGAGCAGCACCCTTACTGTTCTTAAACCTACAATGCAGTTACAGCAATAGCTTCTGATTGCGTCCCGACCATTCATGTTTGTTTCTGCAACTATAAATACAAAATAAGTTTTTGCAGAAGAATGGCGGGACTTTATTTTAGCACGAAGCAACATTGGGTTTATTCCCTCTAAACCATTTATTCTCTCTCGGGTTATCTCTAATGTGTATATTCCATGAAAGCGGAAATGCTCACCAACATATGAACAGGCCTGGCGAATTTGGTATACACCACATGCAAATAATATCAATTCCTCCATGGATAGCCGCGGAAAAGATAAGGTTGTCGCATCTATTGGTACAAACCAGGAACCGCGCCTGTTTAAATTATGTTCCATAACTAACTCGGCTAAAGTATTAGTTAAAAACAGGCGCTCATGTATGATTGAGACCAACTGCTCTGCATGTATATTGTCTGCAAATGGCGGAGTAAACGTATTCAGCAGAGCAGCTGCTATTTTAAAATCTACCATTAGATTGCGACAACCACGGTTAAAATATTCATGGCGGAATATTTTGAAATCTCTCTTAAAACGGCCATTCACAGCTTCTACTACCCACCTGTTTATAGTTACACAGCGAATCTGTTGGCTTCAAGAGTGGATAGCTGTGAGTGGCCGTCTTCTTTAGTTTCAGGCATATGACCTATGTATCCTTTCTCATGCAGTCACGAAAACCTCTATCTAGAATAAAAACATCATTTTCTCTATAAAAATCATTGAATTCCGTTTTATTTAACCCTTTAACCGCCCGACTTCATATCAGTTGGCGTGCACCCAGCGCCCGGCACAGTGAATCGAAAAATAAATACCTACAACAAAGAGGGATGTGCAATACTTAACTTTTCGATGTCGATATTTCGTTTTAATAACGACATTTGCATTTGAATTGAAATTTGCAATTCAACACGCTTTTATTTATAAAATCGGGACTGTGATAAAAACGGGAAGATTTAATAATTAAGGTGTAAAGTTTTAGTGTTAAAAATATATACTTAGGTACGATATGGAATTATTTTGTCGTAGACGAAGAAGCTTAATTATCGTTAAAGGTTACAATGAACTTATAAAGTGTTATATTTCTTTTTAGAGTTAATTTATTTTTAACTTTTTAGTTCATTTTACTAACAAATAATAAAAGCTTGTTTTTAAAAAATGCTTTTTTTTTCTTTAATAATTATTTTTAACTTTTTAGTATTTTTAATTCGAGATTTACTAAGAGGTAGTTCGTAGCGCGTAGCAGCGATTTTCCTTTATTTATTTAATTCTGTTACTTTTTAGCCTGGCCAAGTGTTCTTCTTGTAATTCATTTTTCCTTCTCTCATGTGTATGTATTCTATCGACATCTTGCCTACGCATGCTTTGTTACCTTCTCTCTTGTGTGTGTATTCTATTGATATCTTGCCTATTTGTGCGTTGTTCTAAAGATTCGTTTTTCCTTCTCTCTTGTGTATGCATTCTTTCAATATCTTGCCTATTAGTACGTTGTTCTAAAGATTCGTTTTTCTTTGTCTCTTGTGTATGTATTCTATCGGTTTCTTGCCTATTTGTGCGTTGTTCTAACGATTCGTTTTCTCTATGTTTAGCTACTGCTAAACTTATTTTTTCTAAGCGTTGCCGCTTGTGGACATCACTTTCATTAGCAATCTTCTCCTGTCGCTTCAATTTCGCCTTCTCTAAACGTCGTTTTCTTTGTGTAGTAGTTTCTTTTTTGTTTATGTTGTTCCCACGAGTATATGACAAAAACGGTCCATCCCCCCAGAGGTCCATTGTAGAGGGATAAGGGCTTTAGTACAACAGGGTTCGCCCTGGTACCCTCAGGCGCAACGTTAGCGATATAAAATGTTTATACACCCTCATACCATTCAGCCCTCGGCACGTGCTCACCTTGGCATTCGGTCATCCATCTAATGAATCAGACATATTCCACATTCATAACAAACTGAACGAACTTTTTTCCCAAAATTTGTTGGAGTTGCATATTCACGCCAACCAAGATACTCGTCAAGACGAATCAAACGAGCCCAAACTCGATGGGGTTGCGTCGTTTAATTACGGAGTTCCTATGGCCACCTTACAGCTCCATCATCAGACCCTGGTTACCATGTAGTATCAAAGTACTCGTCAAGACGAATTAAACGAGCCCAAACTCGATGGGGTTGCGTCGTTTAATTACGGAGTTCCTATAGCCACCTTCCAGCTCCATAATCAGACCCTGGTTACCATGTAGTATCAAAGTACTCGTCAAGACGAATTAAACGAGCCCAAGCTCGATGGGGTTGCGTCGTTTAATTACGGAGTTCCTATAGCCACCTTCCAGCTCCATCATCAGACCCTGGTTACCATGTAGTATCAAAGTACTCGTCAAGAAGAATCAAACGAGCCCAAACTCGATGGGGTTGAGTCGTTCAATTACGGAGTTCCTATGGCCACCTTTCAGCTCCATCATCAGACCCTGGTTACCATGTAGTATCAAAGTACTCGTCAAGACGAATTAAACGAGCCCAAACTCGATGGGGTTGCATCGTTTAATTACGGAGTTCCTATAGCCACCTTCCAGCTCCATCATCAGACCCTGGTTACCATGTAGTATCAAAGTACTCGTCAAGAAGAATTAAACGAGCCCAAACTCGATGGGGTTGAGTCGTTCAATTACGGAGTTCCTATGGCCACCTTCCAGCTCCATCATCAGACCCTGGTTACCATGTAGTATCAAAGTACTCGTCAAGACGAATTAAACGAGCCCAAACTCGATGGGGTTGCGTCGTTTAATTACGGAGTTCCTATAGCCACCTTCCAGCTCCATCATCAGACCCTGGTTACCATGTAGTATCAAAGTACTCGTCAAGAAGAATCAAACGAGCCCAAACTCGATGGGAATGCGTCGTTTAATTACGGAGTTCCTATGGCCACCTTCCAGCTCCATCATCAGATCCTAATTACCATATAGTATCAAAGTACTCGTCAAGAAAAATCAAACGAGCCCAAACTCGATGGGGTTGCATCGTTTAATTACGGAGTTCCTATGGCCACCTTCCAGCTCCATCATCAGATCAGCTCTATGTCATAATAATATTGCATTGTCATCCGATTTATGCGTGCATGCAAAATTTCAGCTCAATCGGACACCGGGAAATGGATCAAATTTAACTTGCAAGATGTGATTACAGACAGACAGACAGACAAATAACGGGACAGGTGAAACTAAACAAAACCTTGTGAAAATAAAAAAATTACTTGGACGACGTCAATAACAGTTTACCTATTGACTTAGATGGTAACGATATTCGAACGATACATCAATGTCAAACTCTTCGTCTAATAAAAATTCTTCATTTTCATCGCCTTCTAGAATTCGTATTAACTCTCCAGTAGTCGTCATGATAAATTTCTGTCATGTACATTTATCGACATACGAACGTAAAACTACATTCACAAGCACAACACTGATGGAAAATTCCAGAAGTCGGCACTCGTTTATGACGTAAGAAGCGGTCGTATTTATCCGACCCTGGCGCTGGGCGTCCTAACAAAGTAAGTTTCGGAACATGTAGGCTAGGGATGGGAACCATCAATTCAGTCGCTGACATTTCACAAGTAAATACTCACAAATATTTGTAAGAAAATGTTTTATTAGCAAATATTTCTCGTTATACTGACTAATTAACTTTAAAACAAATATTGCTGTATTTGTTTTAAAGTTAATTAGTCAGTATAACGAGAAATATTTTGATTTATGTTTATTTTTGTATCGGAAATCTTGGCATATGTCCCGTCCCTCGTGTCGGATTTTTCCGTCATGGGCGTTGGACATCAATACAATTTGCTAAAAATAATATTAGTAATTCTCTAACTTTAATCTAACTTTGGACATTATTTTTAGGACTTCTTATTATGAAACTAAAGTGTATTAACTTGTAAATGATTGCTTAATTAACTCTATTTACCTAATATAAACATATTTTTGATAGAATACAGCGTAATTAAATAAAAAAGCAGATTAAACGAGCTGTGGTTTTTGGTCGGATATATACGACTCTGGCGAAATGGGCCCGAAAATTTTTGTCGGATTAATCCGACGTAGGCGGTTAAAAGGTTAAATCATTCATTATGGTCGCATCATTTGTAGTAGCACTATATGGTCCGCGTACATCTATGATATATCCATCAGAGGCACAGAGGACAAATGGCTTTAATAAATTCCTATATTTATATAGGGAATATGTATCCTTTTGGAACAAGTAATTACTGCTTTTTTGTGTATATATATATGTTGCATCAGCTAATGTAATTGTGGGTTTTTGTTCAGCTGGTGCATCTGAACAAAAATGTGATCGGCAATGTAAGAACTTCTTGCTGCCACCTGCTCCCTTCTTAACCCGTGAGAAGGCGCGCCTAATTTTCTTACACGAGTAGGCGCGTGCGAGCAAATTGCTCACACGATCATAAAATGTTTATATTTTTAGTGTTTCTATATTTATTGGCTTATAATGTATTTAAATAAATAACACAAGGTTTAGTAAGTAAGAAAACAAGTATTTTAATCAAAACTATTGAACATAATAGCAACTTCTAACGCAAATAACAAAACAACCTAGTATTAATTAATTTTTTTGGCACGTTTCATAAAAATCACAATAAAAAATGTTCCATAACAAAAACTAAAAAGTGTTATTCATCCATTAAATCTACACTAATGTGCCTCTCGAAACACACTGAAAACATGTATTTTACATGTTCGGTGCAAAGTAATTGCTGGGCGCGTGATGAGCAAATTGCCGCACGTTGGTACATGGCCTCCACAAACGCCTTGCTGCGCGGTCGCAACGCCACTGAGCGGATCGAGAATTGCGTCAGGGGAGAGGGGGTGAATATTTAGGAAGGTACTTAAGTGCTTGAATTGGTGTGGCATGGGAAAGACAAAAAATTTTTGAATTAGATTTTTGTGTGAGCAAATTGCTCATAGCGCGCCTTCTCACGGGTTAAATGAGAAAAACCAAGAAACTGTGGAACAAAGTCTTCTAACAAGATATTTCTTGCTACAGACATTAATGTTTCTAGGGTCCTTCTTGGTACTTGAAATAAGCACGACAATCTGTCTCCTGAATCTCCAGTCCTTAACTTGCACAATAAGGCTGTCAATGCAAAACTACCCCGATGCATATTCCTAAGCCTGGGTGTTGCTTCTAATATTTGTAGATGTTCTTGTTTACTTATGCCTATAAAGTACTGCACTTGGTTATCAGGGTAGTTTTGGATATTATCATATGTTATGAAGTCCTTCCATTAATATAAAAATAATCTCTTCTATGTGTATGGAAGTAAAGATATTAAGGCTATACTCAGCAGTATACAGATTTCCATAATTTGCCTCCTGTATATGCAGAGAACAAATACGAGCACCTCTTGGTATAAAATATTGATACCGAATTAATACTTCTCGCCTGGTTTCTTCGGGCACAACATTTCGCTCTGGCTCCATACATTCATGGAAAATGCAATGCCTTGGTGTTTCAGCCGCTCTTCTTATATTGGGCAACACAATATGCTGGGGTCTTTCTTGTGGTTCTTCTGAGACATGCAAGCTCAAATCTCGAGCTTGGTCCCAGCAAACTTCACAAACTTCATTCATTGATGACATCTGTAAATAATTAATTTCATGAGATGGCCATAGATATCAAAATAGCATTGATGAAATACAAATTAAACACTAAGTTCGATAGACATAAGTTGTGCCCCAACATGTTCAAGCCTAAAAGAAACACAAACAAAAAAGAGGTAGGACACAGCGAGAATCCTGATTGAATCTGAGTAACCCAAGCTGGAGAATGGTTCTTGAGATACAATAATTGGTTTCCTTCACCTTACAGAAAACCTTAACCAAATAGCTATGTTGTGTTACTATGAGTGAATAAGTTTATTGATCATTGGAGTAGAGGACAAGGACTCATTTGACAATGGAAGGACCAGTATCCTTTTGTTGTTGGTAGAGCCAACCTCGTGAGTGTCCCAGAGTTAGTAACATAAGAGGAATGCCCTTTGCATGGCAAGTGTTTATAAGCTAGTTACTATAAATATATTATCACATATATACCTGCTGGTGCTCCAACAAACGGGCAATGTTGTTGGGATTCCACTCTTCATCTGATGTTGTGGTGGACAGAATCTGACCACATACAGCACACATTAAGACAGAGTGATCACCATCCACATGAACAGGTGAAGGGGGTTGAAAGTCTTCAACTGGAGCAATCCTAGTTCTTCTAGCTCTTAGCCAACATGGCACACAAGCTTCATCTTCAGAATGAAGCTAAAAAATATAAATAAAGAAATGCTTGAATTCAAACATGCATGGTAATAGTGTGAAATAATTTATATTATTTTATTTCTTAATTTAAATCAAATAAAGATAATTAATAATAGTTATAGTAGGTACATGTTTTTATACCTCTCGTGGTTGGATCCAAGTAGAAACTGTATTAGCCAGTCTTTGTTCTTCTTCATTTGCCCCTTCAATTAAATTCCTACGTCGACTAATTCTTAGTATGGATCGTCCGCATACAACACAAACACTTTGATGGCCAAATTGTCTTCTCGGAATATTGTCAGAGGAATGTGAATAGGTAGCTAGCTGCCAGCATGCATGGCAAACATGGTCAGCAGGTGTTATCTGGAAATAATGAAGTTATTTAGAGTACTTTTCAACATTATTTTAAATACTTTCCTCTCCTTTTCAACAGTCATACTATCAGAGTAATACCTATTCTAACACTCTTAGGCAAACCAAGTAAAATATACATGTAAATAACAATTACTATACACATGTAAAGAAATAATAATTTCTTTAATTAGTTTTTAAGTAGCATACCACTGTCGGTAAAGAAAGTGAATGAAATACATAAGTACTTCAATAGAGGGCGGGGTTCGCAAGACGCAAACTCTGTGAGTAAAGCAGGATGGATGTTTTCACCGTGAGAGTGATTCTATTGTTGGAATATTATATAAAGGAATTGTAATTAATTAATAAACTTTAAATGTCGTTTCTTTGTTTTACAGGTATGTTATAGTGATTTAAGTTTATCAGTGCACTTATTAGTGTAAGTACCTATGTATGTGAGTACTAAAATAAAACTTTGTTTTACAGAGCAATACGTTGTCTAATTGAAATTTACAATTCCTGTTAAGTTCGGAAATACTCTCTTATAAAACGACATTTCTGGTTAAAATCAAGAAATATGGACAAACTACGGTTTAAATTTGTAGTAATAAGCACAGCGGACGGGAAAACAAATGTCACATGTTTAACCTCAATTGAGACACCGGACGGATGTGTATTTGAGGTACCAGACGAGTTCAAGCCCGTGAATAAACACACTAACATACTGGCTACAGACGTATATACGAAAATCAAAAATTCGTTAAAAAAAAGACACCAAACACGTTCAGTCTGGATCCCGCTAAACCAAGAGCTGAAAGAAATATATTTAGACAAAGGAGAAATTGTACAGTTTCGTGGTCAGTATTTAGAGGAGATAACAGAAAAGGCAATGCCCCCACAAGATAAGACTTGTGGCACAACACCAGAGAAAAAAAACATAGGAAAAACTGCGGAAAGGTTTTTGATGGAAAAAATTTCTAATAAAACATCGAAGGCTGACCAATGGATTACTGAATTCGAGGAAGAATGTGAAAGATTCGAGATTATAGAGGATGAAGAAAAAATCGAGATTTTAAAACATCTTCTCGAAAAACAATGCATAGACTGGTATAGTAGCATGTTAATAAAATTAACGGTGAAATCCGCATGGTCAATATGGAAGAACCACTTCAGAGAAACATTCGGAAATAAAGGTTGGTCACAAATCAAATATGCATTTACATTTAAATATCAAGCTGGATCGTTGCTGGAATATGCCACAAAAAAGGAAAGACTGTTATTGGAAGTCAACAAGCACATCGACACCCAAACAATGATTAATCTTATTGCAATGGGACTACCAGATTATGTAATTGATAAAATTGATAAAGACACAGTAAAAACCACTTCAAGCCTCTACAGTGAAATTGGAAAACATGAGTATGTAGTGAGCAAAAAGAATTTCAGCAACAATAAAAGCAAGACTGATTTTAAAGGCAGGCCAGATAAAATAAAACCATGTAAAACATGTGAGAATTTAAATAAAGGTATCCGATACCATCCAGAGGAAAAATGCTGGTTTAAACAGTCGGAAGAACATAATCAGAAGAGAACCAATAATAAAACTGTAAATAATTCAGTAATTGATGTAGAATTAAATAATAATGAAAAAAAAAACGAATAATAACACCATTAATTAAAGTCAAACTGCTATTAAATGAACAAATAGAAACATTTGGATTGTATGATTCAGGCTCAAATGTTTCAATAATTAATTCCAAATTAATAAGACTAAAAAACAAAGAAGAGAAAGATTCAAAAAGGGATAATTTAATCACAATTAATGGTGTTAAAGAAACAGTTGGTTTGACAACAATAAAAATAAAAATATTAGACATTGAAGAGGAGACTGAAGTTTACATAATTGATGGAGAAGAGTTCGAATACGATTTTCTAATTGGACTGGACATTATAAAACAATTTGGACTAGTTCAAGATGAGAATTTGAGGATAACACAAAAAAGAGAAGAAATAAAAATAGAAGAGGAAAAAAAACCTATGAATGAGGATCATAAGACCAACACTTCTAAGGAAGTGAAAAATGAGGCAAACCCGTGTTCAATTAATTTTAATGAACACATAAAAGGCGAAGATTTCAAGATAAGTACGAATAATTTAAAACTAAACACGGGGCCAACGAAATCGGATCTTCTTTACTAAAAGTTTTTGAGAAGCTCTCAGCGGAGTCACCAAATGACAATGGGTGTAATTTAATTCTTTATTCTAATAATCGTGCCGGTCAAAATAAAAATAAATTTATAGTAGCTCTTTGCCTGTATGCAGTCACTCATATAAATATTAAATCTATCACTCATAAATTCTTAATAAAAGGTCATACACAAAACGAGGGTGATAATATCCATAGCCTCATAGAAAAGGAGATTACAAAAAATCTAAAATCCGGTCCAATATATTCCCCTCACCATATGTAGCCATAATTATGAACGCAAAGAAGTCTGGCAAGAAATTTTCAGTACATGAACTGACATTTGAGTCGTTTTTAGACTTAAAAAAACTGCAAGAAGATTGGGGTTTTAATTTTAATAAAACTAGATGATAAAAGTGAGCAAAGATACACCTTTTTCATTTTTCGTTAAAACCTCGTACAAAGATAGTGAATACCAGGAAGTGAGCGTCAGAAATAAAAGGAAAAAAATGCTTCCTCTGTGTGAAATTGTACCAACTAATGTCTACATGAATAAGCGAGAACTAAATCAGAATAAAAAGAAAGATCTGAGAGAGCTATTATCAAAAAAATTGATCCCAAATATTCGGATTTTTATAACTCTATTATTTAAAAGTGTACCTACCTTAACATTGATTACTGATTACATCATCATCATCTGCCTAGCCTTTTCCCAACTATGTTGGGGTCAGCTTCCAGTCTAACCGGATGCAGCTGAATAACAGTATTTTACATAGAGCGACTGCCTATCTGACCTCCACAACCCAGTTACTGGGTAATATGATACCCCTAGGTAAGGCTGGTTGTCAGACTTTCGGGCTTCTGACTACCCGTAACGACTGTCAAAGATCTGCGAATTACAGCCGGGACCAACGGCTTAACGTGCTTTCCGAGGCACGGAGGGGTCTCGGTATGTAAAGATGGTCACCCATCCACAGACCAACCGCGGCAAGCGTAGCTTAACTTGATCGATCGACCTGTGCGGCTGTTATTATTTGGCCACGGGAAAGAAATTTCGGAATCCCTTAATATAATTAAAGCTACGGTAGATGCGATCTGTAAAGAAGATGCAAACTTACTGACTGCTGACACAGCGTTAAGATTCATGATTCAGAAATTATCGCAAAAAGATAGCATTATCAGTAATGAACTTCTAGTATCACTCAAAAGAAGAATATCACAACGACGAGTTCCAGAACTAATCGGTACCATGACATATTTACACAACCCTCACAATTTTTATGAAGAGCTGTTTCTGACACCCTCAGGCGTACCCCACGGCTCCCATCTGGGCCCGTTATTTTTTAATATATTCATAAACGACGTGGCGTCTTGTTTTGTACACTCTAAGATACATTTATACGCGGATGATCTAAAAATTGTAAAACGAATAGAGTGCAATCAATAAACTCCAAGAAAAAAAATATAAAAAAGTATAAACTCCAAGAAGACTTAGACCGTTTTTCCCAGTGTTGTCTGGACAATAATATGCTTCTTAATGCTGACAAATGCAATCACGTACATTTTTCTAGAAAGAAAGGGCCCTATTTTCGTAATTACAAAATAAATGACCAAATTATTCACGAGAAAGAAGTAATCCATGATCTGGGTGTTTATGTTGACAATAAGCTTCGGTTTAATATTCACGTTGATAAAATTGCTACTAAAGGGTTTATTTAAGATGTTGGGTTTCATTCTGCGTAACTGTAAAAAATTTAAACGTGCCTCAACTAAGATTGCAATCTTTAACTCAATAGTCAGGTCAGGCTTGGAATACTGTAGCACAGTCTGGTCTCCATTCTACGAGATACATAAGCGTCGCATAGAATCAGTGCAAAAAAGATTTCTTTGGCACTTGTCATATCACTGCAATGTGGTCAGAAAATTAACTAGCTACAGCTCTCGCTTGAAACATTTCAGACTTATGAGTCTAGAAAATCGCCGTTTGATTCTAGATCATCTGTTCCTGTACAAAATAATAAACACTCAAATTGACTGTCCGCGGTTACTCACTCAGATAAATATAAATGTGCCTTACAAGCTTGCTCGTATGTCTAGATATCAGTTGCTTTGTGCTAAGGGGTTTAAGACCAATCTGGGTCATTTTTCCACCGTTAATAGAATGCAGGTTCAGTTTAGTCGCCTGTCACGTTCACCCACTGTAGATATTGATATGTCTTACTCTATACATAAATTCAAGTCTGTCTTGCTTAAGGCATTATCACAAAAGTGATAATGGAATATTATTGTCGTTTCTATTGTAGTTTATTTTGTCTTTTTCACTTACACAACACCATATATAAGCTAAATCTGTTTCGTAACTGCGTTCCTTCCTACCTTCAATGTTTAATGCATGCCGTGGCAGCCTTTAATTAAGGCTACACTACATAATGTAAAAATGTTTGTATCTTTAGCATGTATAATGGTGTAAGCTTTGTTGGTTGTCCTTAAATAAATAAATAAATAAAGAGCGAAGTACACACGACTGTCCTTTTGAAAATCCTTCAAACGAATCTGTGAGACTGACGATTGTTAAAATTATTTCTACATTTTTTGACACATAACAACCAGATCAAACAGTCATAACTTCAGCGCATAATACAAAAGATTCAGAAGGTTGCTCTTCTTCAACTGTAAGCGTATCAATTAAAACACAAATACGAGAAGAAATCATCCGGTTTATGAGTCAGCCATCTTCTGCGTAGTGACCGACTTCTTCAACAAATGATTTAGATACTACAATTCGAGTAGAGATGGCACTATTTGATGAGAATGGTCAGAGAAGCAGGAATTTAGAAAGGGTTTACAATCTACTTTTATCAATACCACCGACCAGCGTTGAAGCAGAAAGTGTTCTCTGCTACAGGATATTTATGTAACCATTTAAGAACTTCCATGAAAGAAGATTCATTAGATAGTTTAAACTTTTTAACTTATATTACCAGAATTTGGATAAAAAACAATTAAAAGTAATATTTTATTATAAAGGGCTATTTGATTATTTTGAGATATTTTGTTAATTAGGTATTGTTCTATTATATTTGATTTATACTACTGTTGTTTAATAATTGTGCTGATTTGCCAGGGAAAATGATATTTTCATTTAATTATTATGTTCTAAATAAGTTGAATTGGTTAGGATGTTGTGATTTGTGATAAATGTAAGATCTCATTTTTAATTAGAATAGTTTTTAGTATGAGAAGAACAGATACATATTATTTTTGCGGTATCGGTATTTTATTGTATAATTTTAGAAAGTGAACTAGTTTTTTATGTGATTGTTACTTGAAATATTGGTATAGTTTATTATTTCTTTGTCATTTTGTTTCAGAGACTGATTAAAACGTGTTACGCTTATTAGTTTTATTTATAACTAGCGACTCGCCCCGGCTTCGCACGGGTGCAATGCTGATCACCACATAGTATAAAACAAAGTCGCTTCCCGCTGTCTGTCTGTCTCTATGTATGCTTAGAACTTTAAAAATAAGCAACGGATTTTGATGCGGTTTTGTTTAATAGATAGAGTGATTCAAGAGGAAGGTTTATATGCATATAATACATGCATAATATAGTAGAGAAACACTGATAATTTTAGAGCCATTATTTCTCTTAAAAAGTATAGGATAAAAATGGTTGTTGTGGGTTATCCCTAATAGATAGACATATGCCATCGCGGACTTTTTTGTAGACCTTTTTAAGGTTTACAATACTGTAGTACATTATTTTGATATATCTCGTAGGGTTAAGCCAGCGTTTGCAATGTAAGCGCAAAAAAATGTGTTTATTTACGACATCCCATTAGAAACCTCTAAAATGATCAGTGTTTTTCTACTATATTATACATGTATTATACATATAAACCTTCCTCTTGAATTATTCTATCTACTAAAAAAAACCGCATCAAAATCCGTTGCGTAGTTTTAAAGATTTAAGCATACATAGGGACAGACAGCGGGAAGCGACTTTGTTTTATACTATGTAGTGATAAAAACAAAAAAATATATGTATTATCCGCATATTCCGGATAGTAAAATATTAATATTCGTATTATCCGGATAGTGAAAATGAACGGATATTGCAAGCCCTAGTCTCGAATCACCGCCGGCGCCGCGCCGCGCGCGCCTTCGCTCCGCAGTCCGTCTCGCACCCTCACGGCAGACGCACGCTCACTTTCGCTGCGCGAATCTAATTCTTCCGCATACGCTATAACGCTTACGATCGCCTATACTTTATATCTATCTGCTTGTGCTTGTAATTGTTAATATTAGTGGTGAGAATAAACAGTCGTTAAAGTGTCTGGACTGTTTAATTGGTGTTTCCCGAAGATAACCTCACATCACGAAGAGAAGACACACACAACACTTACATCTCCTACATAGTCATAGGCCACTTTTTCACAGACCTTAAAATCACTGCGGCTTTGAGGAATGCCTTTCACATAGATACAATAGAGAGTCCCCATGAAAGCGATTTTATAAACATAGCTAGAGAGCGACTGAATGTTGCTAATAACTAGGCAGATTATGACGACGAAAGACCACCTTCACCAAGGTCACCTTTGAATAGACACTACAATAAAACTATTCGACCGATCAAAAAACATTCTTTTGTTTTCGAATTATAAATTCAAAAAGATGAAAAAGCCATGTTTTTTTTTTTTGATAATTGCGGCAGGTTTGCAAACGACACGATTTAAAAGGCAGCCCTCGTAATTTGGACTTAGAGAAAACTTACCTATAAAACTAAACAAAAACACTTTAGAAAAAAATATCTCTCGTACTACAAACACAACGATAAAAAATCTAACTTTGACTAAAAAGACTTAAAAAAAACAGTCAAAATTCTGAATAACTTTGAAAAGGATTAATTCAGACAATCATCACAAACATCGGGGTTAGTGGTGCAAGTTTCATGATTCCAGTTGTGGCAACGCACACATTGTATCCAATCCACTTTTGGTCCTTTGTTATCGTAGTAACTTCACCCACATTTGGCACAATCATTTTCTTTATCTTCTGAATCGTAACTCACTGAGACTTCTCTTCTTCTTCAGTCGACTCTTCACTGTCTTCAATTTTTATCTTTTTCTTATTGCGTGGTGTTTTACCATTAAGTTTCTTGTTCTGTTTAAACAAAGATGTATTTGGATTTAAAAGACTTAGGAGAATACAACAAAATTATTTTGTGCCACTACACCCACAAACAAAAAAGTTATTTCGAATTAAGGAAATATTTTGGGTATTTTTTTCTTTAAAAAAAAATCATATGTAACCAACCGTGACATTTGGGACAAAGGGTGTATGGGGAGAACCTAGCTAATGACCTCCCAAATCCCTGGAAAAATTGTGTCGGTCCATGCGCCAAACACCCTGTATAGAAGACAACACCAAATGCGGAAGCACTCAAGATGCTCTGGATATTCAGACCTTTACTGTAGTCACAGAACCAGCAAACAAGTTACCAATGACGTTACCAGAAAATATGGACAACATAGAGGAGCAGATCGCAGCAATTAATAGACCAGACTTAACCTCTGATAAGATCAAACACAGGATTCTCACCTATGCAAAAAAAAAAATACTACAAAGTGAAAAATCAAAGCATTTATTTCAAATAGGTACGCACATAAAAGGCACGAATATGGAGAACCACTGACTTTCACGAATAAAATTAAACATAAAATTAGAACAACCGACGAGATCCCAATACACGCTAAGCATACAGGTATTCATATGTCCATAAACAGGAAGTTAGGGACAAATATAAAGTAAGTGAAAAAAATCGTATTATTGAAGCTAACTCAAAAACTACCCAAGCAAAGTTGAAAAAAATTACTACCATTTGAAGACGAAGGAGTAATCTATCTGTGCCTAGCACGCTGTAGCAGTGAAAATATCGCAGAACGCGGTGCCCTAGGCCTGCGCGTTTGCGTCTGTCTGCATTAGTGCGCCGCAGCCGTCAAGCTCCTGTCACCAAGTGACGTAACAGTCAATTTTATTTACTATCGTTTTTTTGCTGTCGATCTTTGTTTTTTTATCAGTGTAAATAACAATTGAAGTGTATTTTGTGTTCATAATTATTTCTTTGTGAACCTTGAGGATGACCTCACCTTTATTGGCATTTAAAAAACTAGATAGGTCATGTACGGCAGCCTCGCAGCCTCCTTTGGAACCAAAGCACAGACAGAAAAAAACGACAGAAGAAAAAGACTTGGAAATGGCCGCTAAACAAAAAATCCAAGACAGATTTAAAATAAACACACAGACAGACAGATTTAAACGATTTCAAGCGGATACATTATTGACGTCAAGAAATATGATGAGTATGCACTAGATACCGCCAAATTATACGTGCAGCATTATTGGTGGCACCCGATGACCCCTACTTTGCACAAAGTGCTCATACATGGTGCTGCCATAATAGAGAATTCACTTCTCCCAATAGGCCAATTTTCGGAGGAGGCTCAAGAGGCCCGAAATAAGCACTTTCACATGTATAGAGAAAATTATGCAAGAAAATTTTCCCGCGAACAGTGTAACCGCGACATCTATAATAGACTATTATTGAGCTCTGATCCGCTAATTAGCAGTATTAGCATAAAACAAAGGAGAAAAAAAATGTCTAAATCTTTTTCTCCGGAGACGTTAGACATGCTTTTACCCACCCAACCAGACTCCGCTTCACCAGAATCCTCGGACGATGAGGATTTGGAGTAAAGAATTGGCATGGAGTATGTGTCGACTGTCGAGGGGATACGTCAATTCATTACTCACTAAACGTTTAAAATTTACATTTATGAAATATATTTTTTTTAACTTTTTTTTCATAAATATATTTTCTTTAATAAATATTTAAAATTTCGACAGAAAGTGGTTTTTATTATCAATTATGTCATTTAGAATAGTTATAGCCATTGAAATAATTTTGGCCGCATAAAACCTAAAAACCTATCTATGTGCGGCGGCGCGTAGTGTTCCACGCGCGCCCCTCTTAGACGTCACGGGGGGAGTTTAACACCTCACTCCCCCCACTGACACGAGGAGGCCCGCAGGTGCGGGCCAGCACCAGCCGGGGGTTGCGGAAGTATCGTTCGTTGAGAGGGCCGGTCTACTCCAGACCCCAGTGCCACAGCAGCGTTTTGAAGTTCTGGCAATGGACCTATTTGGTCCACTTCCCGAAGGTAAAAAGGGAGAGAAGTGGATTCTTCTGGCGGAGGACACCGCTAGCCGGTGGGTGAAATTGTTTGCGATGCGACTGCTGAGTCGTGTGCAGCACTTATTGAAGAAGTTTTCATGCGATATGGTTTTCCCCGTCGAGAATTGTCTGACAACGTGACGCAGTTCGTGTCAGCGGTGATGGCGAAAGCCATGCACGTCCTTTGGGCTCAGCAATCTTTGACTCCCGTCTATCACCTCGAGGCCAACCCCGCTGAACGAAAGTGTCGTGAGATGAAGAAAATGTTGGCAATCCTGTTGGATCCGGAACATCGTCGTTGGCCAGAAGTATTGCCAGCTGTACGCGGTTCGCCTTAAATACTGCTTATAATCAAGGCACTGGCCACTCCGCCGCCTTCTTGACTTTTGCACGCGAGTTTAGGTCCCCGGTGGACGTAGCCCACGATCTGCGGGCTATCGTAGAACAGGAAAATTACGTGCCGCAAATATTGCCTTTTTTGCGCGACTTCGTACACCGCTTGCAGGAGGTAAAGTGGCGAGTTGAACGCCAACAAGCCATCCGTAAGGAAGCAGCCGACAAACATCGTCATCCGGGACCCCGCTATCAGAAGGGTGACCTCGTCCTTATGAGTAGTCATCGCCTTAGTCAGACAGCAAAAGGATATACCAGTTAGCTCCGCTTCGGGAAGGTCCTTACCGTGTCGGTAAAGTAGTTTCACCGACTACTTATTAAGTGGTTGATAAGGATAATGTGCCTCGAGGCAGGTATCATGCCATTCGGGGGATCCCCCACAGCGCATACTTCCACGTAGTTTCCCCCGGGCAACGCCGTGTCTGACCACCGTAACAGAGTGGCAGACCGGCGGCTAAAGTGCGCTGTGATTCGCAGACATCAACGCGGTCGTCTGTGAATATGATGAAAAAACCTGTGCGTGACGCCTCTGGGCGTTTTATTTCGAATCGTTCTTCCGAGGGCGATTCAAACGGCCCTTCTCAGGGCCAATCCAACGGCTCTTTTCAGGGCCACGCCGGCGACGCTTTGGCGTCGGAAGCTGGCCGCGCACCGTCTGCGGCCAGCTTGTTTAGCAGGCCAGACGAGTTGTCGGACTCCGACGACTCTAATATAGATACGTCGGCGGCCGAATACGACTGCCTGAAACGAAAGAGGGCCTATCTGAGGCTCGGGTCCGAGGGCTCTTCGGAGTCGGCCGGAAGTAAAGCGAAGAGGAAGTCGAAGTCCAAAAAGGCTTCGAATTCAACCCACGATGTGGGCTTGGTGGACGCCGAGCGCCAGCTAAACCTGGTGAAAAGGGTGCAACTCCAGCAAGACCTGGAGGAGAGGGTCGCTGCCAAGGAGCGCCAGGCGCAAATCGCCCGGTCAAAGGCTGGCTATGGCACATCCACAGTGCTGTACGCCGACCACTCCCTGGCGTAGCTGGAGCGCATGGCGCTCCAGGACAAGGAGGAGGACTGGAGGTCACCTCCAAGTCCTCGAACCTGAAGGGGCCTTTCAGAAGACCCTCAAATGCCGGGCTGTGAGCCTCGTGCTAACGCGGATCCCTCCCGACTGGGGATCGGCAACATTACGTGCCGCCGCACTCAGGCCGGAACCCGAATTTTTGAGTCCGGGAGGAGCAGCGCGGCGCAAACGCGGACCTCTTTGCAACAAAGTTGCAAGAGGTCATCGCGGATGTGGCGAAGGTCGCCAGACCTGTCAAGACCGCTTCCTTGGAGGTGATCGATATGGACGATTCGGTCACCAAAGAAAATTATTTTGCCTTTTATTTCTACGTCATAAAATTGAAAGCAAATAGGAACTACACTAGTCGAGTCCCTAAAGCAATCCCCACCGAGGAGATTCATTCAGACCTTGCTTCACAAGGTATCCCAGTCTCCGCTGTCCATCGCTTGCACAGAGCGAGAAAGGGCCTTGTCTACGACATGGTCCTTGTAGTTTGCGACCCTACAGAAGGTCATCACCCTATATTTAAGGTGAAATCAGTTTGTTCTATCTTGGGCATCTCCATCGAGAAGCCCCGTAAGTCCAATCTTATTGGGCAATGCCACCGATGCCAACTTTATGGCCACTCCCAAGCAAACTGTTACGCGACACCTAGATGCGTTAAGTGTCTAGGTGAGCACGGAACAGCTGAATGCTCCCGTCCCAAGGACCGCACTCTTTACACAGAGCCACCGAGCTGCGTACTTTGCGGCCAATCCGAGCACCCGGCTAAATACCGGGACTGCCCCAAGGATCCTCAAGCTTCCTCTCCCAAACTGGCAAAGCGCGCAAGCGACCGTCAACAAAGAGAGAGTCCCTCCGTGAAGATTCCATCTTCGCAAATGCCCGATCGGCTCAGTCCACAAAGGCCCTCCCCCTGGGCAAGTCTGAATCACCAGAAAGCCCCAGCAGCTTCGGTGCCCTCCCAACTCCCGGCCATCCCAGCGCTGATGGCAACCACCATCCCAGCGCCATCAGTAGCCCCCTCGGCTCCAGTGGTCGCACCGGTAGTCCAACCCGCTACCGCTCCCAGGGCTGCTGCTGCAGGTCCTAAGTGGTCCCCCCATCCGCAGTCTCAGGCTGTGAGCGTAACAGCATGGAGGTGATACTCGGTGCATATGCAGCGTTCATCGCCCCCGGTAACGCTATGGCAGCGGAAATAAAAGCCTGCAATGCTGCAATGCTTGGCGTCTCGCCGAGGTATTCAACGCGTATCCTCAGGTTACGCAAGTCCTTCAAACACTAAAATTGTAATTGTTCCAATGGTTCAACACAGAATTAGTGCTACCAAACCCCGTTCCCTAAAAGTTAAGCGAAAGATTGAAATCCACCACGTCGCCTCACTTGGACTCCATTCCTGACCTCATAGCCTCAGTCGCAGACACGACGGGCGCGATCGACTCATTTACAGAACACGTACAATCCGTATTGACGGATTGTTCACGGGAAGTTCCGGTGATGGAAGACCATCACTGAAAATTACCGGCCGAGTTACGTGAACTTATAACCGAGAAGAACGCGGCCATTCGTGCCTACGACTCTTTTCCCTGTGACGCGAACAAAGCCCACATGCGCCATTTACAGCGTGCTGTAAAGAAGCGTATAACAACTAACCAATCTAATAATTATTACTGGATTTGACAGTTGGGCACCTTCCAGTCCTCAATGTTAGTTAATTTATTTTAATTTTTTTTCATCAAAGTATTATAATTCACATTACCTTACATGGGCATTTACGAAACTTCAGAAGCTAGTTGCACGGTTCCAATTATTAGTCGTTTCCTATGGAGAAGAGCCGGCAAGAAACTCCACGGTTACTCTTTTACACTCCATCGCTATCTGTGCCACTTTGACCCTGTGCACAGGCTCCTGCGTGAATGTCCATTTATGAGCACCGTCCGTCATGGTGGGCAGAACACACGAGATAAAGAATGTATATGCAGGAAAGCAAAAAAGCAGCGCGCGAATTTTTTTTTTTTCAATGTTATCTTCGTTAGAAAAGACGCGCACATTCGCGCTCTTTTGAATATTGTAAAAATTTACTGGAAGTATAACCGTAAACCAGTGGAGTTCTACAAATATGAGGTAAGTACACGGAGTAAAGAAAGAAGCGGAGATGGCGGAAGGCAAATAGGTCAGTCACCTTCAAAAATCTTAGTTTCGAATGAATCGTCATAGCGTTCGGGTCTGTTGCATTTTAATAGTTTTTAATTATTGTTAAATTGTTTTAACAATGAAGTGCGCTGTTGTTGGATGCAAACATTGTTCGGAATCAAAACTGAAACATATTGATGGCATAACATTTCACGTCTAAGTACCTAAAATTAATATTTTCATTTTAAAACATTTTTCTCGTTTTGTCGCGAGATTGTAGCTAGAGACATCTGTTGTCGAAGAGATTCTAACCACGTCTCATCTATTATGTGTTTTTATCATTATCAACTCATATTCTCTAGACTCCACGCTCCCTCGCTTGACAGCGCGAACGTATCTTGCTTATCTTATTATGATACTATTAATTAATTACAAATAAAATCATTTGCGTCGTCAGTGATATAAGTGTGCCGCGAGTGATTATTACGAGGTTACTGACTTTGTGTAAAAATGAGTTAAATTATTTTTAAAGACATATAGTGTTTCTGTGTTAGATATGTCTAACACAGGATCTAGCCCGTTTGGCCGTAGCCATCTAGTACCGCGAAGTCCTCCGCCGACACCAACTCAAGATTTCCAGCCTATAGACCCAAATCCACCACCGCCCTTGGAAAATGAGCTACCAGCGGAAGTTATTTCTACGCCGGAGATACAGAAATGGATGGGGTCCAGAGAAAAAATCCTAAGTGAAGTATGCAGTTTAGTCGCTGAGGGAAAAATGATCGCGGAACAAAAGGTTCGTGTAGCCAATCTTTGCCGTAGTGTCTCACATGGCGCATCACATATGGCTGTTTTATATCAAACCTTAAAGCAAAAAAAATAGGTAAAAAAACTTTTTAAGTTAAACGGTTTTATGTTAAACATACATTGCAATGTTTAAGATAAATGTACTAAAAACCAAAAAATAATAAAATAGATACAGTCGTGGGAATTATAAACATATGCATAGACTAGACTAAAATAAAACCGTGGGGCACGTCAATTGTCTACAATCGTTGATTAAAATGTTTGTTTTGTAATGTTACACTATAATTAGGCAGTTGTTCAACCGACAACGATGGACGTGTGATAAGTAGGGCTAGAATGTGGAAACAAGCTAGCAAGCTCGATTATAAGCGAGTTTTAGGGTTTCATAGTGGTGAGCGAGTAGTACTTTTATCATATGTTTTGTCGATTAAAGACAAACTACGAGCAGTGAAACGATACCTCGCCAGCCAGCAGTGTGAATGTCCAACGATAAACTAGTTGAAACATCTCTTTTATTTACATGGAGTGTATAACTATTGGAATTTCCATGAGCAAGAAAATAGTAAGTAATTTCCTCACCGTCTGCGGGCCAACTGCCTATTTTAACGACGAATTAAACGATTCTTCTATCGCACATTAAGTCGATAATTTGTAGACAATTGACGTGCCCCACGGTTTTATTTTAGTCTAGTCTATGCATATGTTTATAATTCCCACGACTGTATCTATTTTATTATTTTTTGGTTTTTAGTACATTTATCTTAAACATTGCAATGTATGTTTAACATAAAACCGTTTAACTTAAAAAGTTTTTTTACCTATTTTTATTTTCTAGTTTTTAGTTTTTATTTCCAAAGGGGCAAGGCTATGTACAACAAGATCCGCCTGAGTCTTGAGGGGAAAACGCTAACGACATATCATTTTTATCCACCCTAATGCCATACAGTTCTCGGCGCGTTTTAACCTTTCACCTTAACTTGGGTGGTGTACCGCTAACGACGTATCATTTTTAGCCACCCTAACGCCACACAGTCCTCAACACGATACAAAATCTTGACTTGGGTGGTGGATTCAGGCTGGATTAATCAGATACCTAAATTACAGATTCAATTTCTAAATTTAAATCTTATTATTATACGCCATTGGTGGCTGCGCCCATCTTAAATATTGAGGTTGTATAGTGCACTGTATTCTTCTTGTCAAGCCCTTTTATTTGATACCCATATTGGTGGGATTGATAAAAAATTGTTATCAGCCATTTGGTAGCGGCGGCCATCTTAGATTTCAATTTTGCATAGTAAATTGTATTCTACTTGTTGAGACCTTTCATTTGATACCCATATTGATGGGATTGATAAAACCTACGTTATCCGCCATTTTGTAGCGGCCGCCATCTTGGATTTAAATTTTTTATAGTATATTGTATTCTGCTTGTTGAGCCCTTTCATTTGATACCCATATTGATGGGAGTAATTAAAAATTGTTATCAGCCATTTGGTAGCGGCAGCCATCTTAGATTTCAATTTTGCATAGTAAATTGTATTCTACTTGTTGAGACCTTTCATTTGATACCCATATTGATGGGATTGATAAAACCTACGTTATCCGCCATTTTGTAGCGGCCGCCATCGTGGATTTCAATTTTTATAGTATATTGTATTCTGCTTGTTGAGCCCTTTCATTTGATACCCATATTGATGGGATTAATAAAAAATTGTTATCAGCCATTTGGTAGCAGCGGCCATCTTAGATTTCAATTTTGCATAGTAAATTGTATTCTACTTGTTGAGACCTTTCATTTGATACCCATATTGATGGGATTGATAAAACCTACGTTATCCGCCATTTTGTAGCGGCCGCCATCGTGGATTTCAATTTTTTATAGTATATTGTATTCTGCTTGTTGAGCCCTTTCATTTGATACCCATATTGATGGGATTAATAAAACATAAATTATCCGCCATTTTGTAGCGGCGGCCATCTTGAATTTATAATGATAATGAATAAACATAATTGTATTGTCACCAAAATCCAAAGTGTATACAAAATTTCAGATTAATCGGTTGACAGGAAGAGGGTGAAATTTGAATTACTAAATATCACCCAAGAATAATAAATAAAACAAACGGGGTGAGCTAAATAAAACCGTTTAAAAACCATTCAAGCCCATAGTACCATACAGCACTTACAGCAACAACAGAACATCGCGAACTCTCTTCTACAGTTCAAAGAAGTAGTTGAAGGCATTTCAAACCCTCCAGAACCCTTTTCGTACGCTAATATGGTCAAAAAAGGCTCGGATAACTTTGTGTGCCCAGCAAATTTAAGCTCAGTTGCCATATACCCCAGCGACAAGACCAAATCCAGTGACGATACCAAGTCTCTCGTACAAAAAATTATTTCGCCCGGGGAACTTAAACTACATGTTCGTGGATGTGCAAATCAAGATCTGCATAGATTACCATTATTCTTAAAAATACAGTCACTGATCGAGCACAGCTTATATGTCCCTACCAGTGCAAGGGTTTGTACAGATCATGTGCGTACAGTCACGAGCAATAATATATAAACATTGTCACATTTTCTAAATTATCTTAACTTCTACCATTCAAAAAATATGTGTACGATATTTTCTTCTAAATTACCGAACCATCAAACTGTGTCAAAACTGGGTATACATTGGTTTCACAGTAATGTAAACGAAACAAAATCAATAAAAGTTTACACTTCCAATGTCATTTTTAACTATCCATGACAATTTCTATAACATATATACACGTAATACAAACTGTATACGTGTTATTGGAATTGTCATGTATACATTAAAATGATATTGAAAGTGTATACCTACTTTTTCCTGTTTTTATTTATTTATTTATTTAAACATCGTGCACAAGAGTGGTACATAGGCGGACTTAATGCCACAAGGCATTCTCAGGGCATGTTTTGTATTTGGGGTTTTTGTTAAGTTTATTACAGTAATAATTACAGTTTTATAAATAAACAGGGGTTGGTTACTGCAATAAAATAAGGGCTTACGAAATCAGTGTTGTAATTAGTTACCAAACGTAATGATTAATAATAAAGCCTATTAAATATAATAGCGTAGTTGTAATCATTTATATTAAACTAGCAACACGCCCCGGCTTCGCACGGGTGCAATAGAGAAACACTGATAATTTTAGAGCCATTATTTCTGCTCGTAGGGTTCAGCCAGCGTTTGCAGTGTAAGCGCAAAAAAAATGTGTTTATCTACTATATTATGCCTGTATTATACATATAAACCTTCCTCTTGAATCACTGTATCTATTAAAAAAAACCGCATCAAATTCCGTTGCGTAGTTTTAAAGATCTAAGCATACATAGGGACAGACAGCAGGAAGCGACTTTGTTTTATACTATGTAGTGATCACAATTTAATCAAGTAAGTCACTATCGCTACACATAATTATTGTTCATTTTAAATACGAGGTATTGGTACTTCCCATCGGGACTGCGGGTCCCGTCGGGGCCTCGGCACAAGGGCTAAGAAGGAACATGGGTGGTTTTTAGTCAGTAGAAGTCTGTCACTCTCACACACACTGGTTATTCGATGATTTTCCACCCGCGAAAAAAAAAAGAAAAAGTATCGGTACTTAAATTAATTAAAATCTTGTGTAGCCACCTTCAGCGTTTATAACATCTTGCAACCTTTCCTGCATTGACGAAACCATATAACCCTAGTCTGGAGGTATACTTTCCCGAGCTGACGCCTATTGATTTTGTGCAGGACAATTCAGGGGTCCATAATTCTCGATACACTCAGGCCTGGTTTAGTCGTAACCGAAATTGCGTGAATTCGTTGCCGTGGCCGCCTAAAAGCCCAGACCTCAATCCTATTGAGAATTTGTGGGGGCTGATGGTCCAAGAGTGGGACAGCAACCAAGCTAGAACCAGAGAAGCCTTGGTCAGACACGTCCATGAGATATGGGATAGTTTTAGAGGCAATAACGTATGTAACAATATGGTTTCGTCAATGCAGGAAAGGTTGCAAGATGTTATAAACGCTGAAGGTGGCTACACAAGATTTTAATTAATTTAAGTACCGATACTTTTTCTTTTTTTTTTCGCGGGTGAAAATCATCGAATAACCAGTGTGTGTGAGAGTGTCAGACTTCTACTGACTAAAAACCACCCATGTTCCTTCTTAGCCCTTGTGCCGAGGCCCCGACGGGACCCGCAGTCCCGATGGGAAGTACCGATACCTCGTATTTAAAATGAACAATAATTATGTGTAGCGATAGTGACTTACTTGATTAAATTGTGATTTAATATAAATGATTACAACTACGCTATTATATTTAATAGGCTTTATTATTGATCATTACGTTTAGTAACTAATTACAACACTGATTTCGTAAGCCCTTGTTTTATTGCAGTAACCAACCCCTGTTTATTTATAAAACTGTAATTATTACTGTAATAAACTTAACAAAAACCCCAAATACAAAACATGCCCTGAGAATGCCTTGTGGCATTAAGTCCGCCTATGTACCACTCTTGTGCATGATGTTTAAATAAATAAATAAATAAAAACAGGAAAAAGTAGGTATACACTTTCAATATCATTTTAATGTATACATGACAATTCCAATAACACGTATACAGTTTGTATTACGTGTATATATGTTATAGAAATTGTCATGGATAGTTAAAAATGACATTGGAAGTGTAAACTTTTATTGATTTTGTTTCGTTTACATTACTGTGAAACCAATGTATACCCAGTTTTGACACAGTTTGATGGTTAGGTAATTTAGAAGAAAATATCGTACACATATTTTTTGAATGGTAGAAGTTAAGATAATTTAGAAAATGTGACAATGTTTATATATTATTGCTCGTGACTGTACAAATGAATGGAACCTCTTATATGATTCTGCAGATACGACATTTTCACCAAACCAGTTAAAAGACATGATGGACGTTTTAAGAAATGCGTATAATAACAAAAAAGCCTTGGATTTTGAAAATATAGACAACATTTCTCCTGAAGAACTATATTTTAGAACAGGGTTAACCTACGAGCAGTTTGCTATTGTTTTAAATGACACACCCAGCTGGCATGCTATCTTATGAAAATAAGGTCAGCTGAACCAGATTAAAAGCATGCCACTTAAACGTCAGCAGGAAACAGTGGGACGTTACCTGAATACAGCCCGAGAGTGCTTAAGGAGAGACTTTGTGGCACTTATTGAAGCCATTCCTTTTAGTGTGCCCAGACGGGTGTATAATAGATATTCTAGGACCCTACTCTGCTAGGACATCAGACGCTCAGATTATGAAGGATATAATGAATAACATATATTCTCCGATTCATTCCTTGCTCCACAAGAATGAGAAAGATAAAGATAGTTTATTTGCAAATATGGGTAATACAATACATGTGGTTTTGAGTTAGGTACATTGCGAGCTCAGCCATATTTTACCAAGAGGCATGCAAATCTGGATTAGCAAATTTAAATTATATAAAAGAAAATTAGTATTATGTCAAACTCAGATTGGTATAAAAAAAAACTACTTATTAAATTAAATTAAATACAAATATAAAAATATTACACCAAAGTCACATTAACAGATGGATACAATGTCAAAAGATAATAGTTAAGAAATGTCATAATAAAATAGATGAAATGTCCAAGATAGGTAGTAATTTAAATATTAGTCTATTCCGTTATCCATTAGAAAATCTGCAATATTGTAATATGCTTTGTCTACTAAAAATTTTCGCAATTTGTTTTTTAATAATGACATACTCAAATCTCTCCAGGGTTTAGGTAATTTATTAAAGATTTTTGGTGCCATGCAACAGACACTTTTGCTCATTAGTGCTGTCTTCGCTCTTTGAAGACATAGTTGACTGTTGTCTCGTCTATTGCGTGCTACTACGTCGTTCATTTTTTTAAAATATTGTGGATTTGACTTGACAAACATAGCCATTTCCATTATATAAATACTTGGTAATGTTAAAATTTTATGTTCTTTAAAATACGGGTAGCAACTATCTGTAGTGTTAAGTTTATACATTGAACGAATGCACCTTTTTTGGGCCTTGAATGCCATATCTTTGTCGGTTGAATTGCCCCAGAATATAACCCCGTAACGAAGATGGGGTTCAGCTAAACCGTAGTAGGCGGTAAGAAGCGCTTCCTTGGAAACTCTCAACGACAATGCATGTAAGGCATATGCGAATTTACTTAGTTTTTTGCAAACCTTGACTACATGTGATTTCCAGTTCAGATTTTCATCTATTTCCAAACCCAGAAACTTTGTGCTTGCAACTTTATCCACCACTCGATTATTATAATTCACGTTGAGGTTATTACTGGGTAATCTTTGGCTGAAATGCATTACGTTTGTTTTTGTTAAATTAATTTTTAAGTTATTGTCATTTAACCATGTTATAACTGTCGCTAGTGCATTATTAATTTCGTTTTGATATAATTTAGGATTAATGCAGGGAATAGTTATGGTACTGTCGTCGGCAAACAGAGTCAAAGGTTGATCAACGTGTTTCGGGAGGTCATTTATATACAAAATAAAAAGTAATGGCCCCAGAACGCTCCCCTGTGGTACTCCATATCTAACTTCACGTTCAGATGACCGAAAAGTTTCTTCGTAATTATTTTCATTCATTCTGCATATTTCAGTTATTTGTTTTCTATTACGTAAATAAGATTCTATTAAGTTTAAAGTGTTACCTCTAATACCATAGGCTCCAAGTTTATTAACGAGGGTATTAAAGTGTACATAGTCAAACGCCTGGGTCATGTCACAGTATATGGCACATACCGGTTTACGTTCATCTACATGCTTTATGACACCCCTTATGAAATCAAATATTGCCATGTTAATTGATTTACCCTGTCTAAATCCTTTCTGTTCGCAGCACAATATCTTGTTTTTTTCTAAATATTTATAAGTCTCTTTATATATATATTTTTCAAATATTTTCGATATAATTGGAATAAGTGCAATAGGCCTATAATATTCCATGAGTTCCCTATTTTCCTTTTTAAACAGTGGTTTTATTATGGAGATTTTTAAGGCTTCTGGATAGATACCTGAGCAGATGCTGAGATTCAAAATATGACTTAGGTGACTACTAATACTGGGAGCTACTGTTTTAAGTATCTCTGTTGATATACCATCGTAGCCCACACTATTTGTATTCTTGAGTGAATTAATTATTTTAAGTATGTCATATGGTACACTTGGTGCAAGAAACATAGAATTCTGCTGAGAACTGATCCCGTGTGGTTTTGGTTTATCGTTAAAGTTAAGTTTTGGTTTAATTTTGTCAATAAAATAATTGTTAAAAGCATTAGATATGTCCATTGGGTTAGTAATTGTAGTATTGTCATTAATTTTAATAGTATTTATGTATTGTTTAGGAATATTGTATTTTGTTTGATTTATGATTTGCCAAGTAGTTTTCGATTTGTTTTTGGATTGGTGAATCTTGTGATTATTTTGTGCTTTTTGTGTGAGATTAATAATTTTTTATACAGTTTGGAGTAGTTGACATAGGTTAATTTATTAAATTGGTTAGGGTTTAATCTCAGTTGCCACAAAAGTGACCTCTTTTTCCTGCTACATAGCTTAACTCCGCGGGACAACCATATCGGGGTCATTACGATACTCTGTCTGGTCACGATGATCGGGAAACATAAGTCATATAATAATTTGAAAGAATCAATAAAAGCATTATAAGCATTATTAGGGTCGTTGGTATCATAAATTTCTGAAAAGGATATATTATTCAAACATTCTATAAACTTATTGATATTTCCCTTATCATAATCCCTTCGGGTTATGTACCAGTATTTACCAACGCATACTTTATGGACTGGGCATTGAAGCAGCTGAGCAGTGTGGTCAGACAACGCAAAATCGAACACCGTGGCTTTACTTGATTTATTAAAATTGTGTGCAAAGTTGTCTATGCATGTCATGCTAGCCATACGAGTCGGTTGTTTTAATGCTAATTTCAAATCAAAACCTAGAAGCAAGCATTCAAACGAAATTGACTGGTTATTTGATTTAAGTATGTCAATATTAAAGTCACCGGCAATTACAATTTTCCTCTGACGTGATTTTGATACCTCCAAACATATGGTTTCTAGTTTATTTAGGCAGTCATTAAAGTTACTAACATTTGGCACCCTATAAACACAAACTATTATTATTTTATAATGGATAAGTTCGATTGCGCAACACTCGAGAACGCCTGGCGATGAGATCTTAGCAATTCCAGGCAGTTCCTTCCATTGATGCCCCTTTTTGACTAGTATACATGCTCCACCTCTTTTTATTTCATTTCTCCCGAAATAAGCCGCCAAGCAGTAATTTGGTAGATATAACTGGTCCTCAAAACCCTTCATAACAAAATGTTCAGTAATACAAATGACATCTACAGATATATTATTCTCTGAAAGTAATTGGTCTAAACAAACGGTAAGAGCATTAGTTTTTTTCAACAAACCAGCAATGTTTTGGTGCAGTATATTTAGAAACTTATTCGAGAAAAAAAGAGGCATTAGCGTCAGTTTTAGATTGCGGGGTTGCAGTTTCAGAAGATGTTATATTATTTGAAATGTCCAAGTCCAGAAGTTGGTACCTTAAATAGTCAAAAATAGTTTTCATTCCATAGTTATTCAGCCTACCATTGCCAAATGAGAACATAGTATGATACTTTTATATTAGACAGAGGCTTCAGAGACTCAATTCCTGCAATCGAAGAATGTGGCTACGAGCCTCACATGCCACCTACAAAAGACAGAAGCGCAACTCAGCACACGAATGAACAAGCGAATAAATCGCGTTTAATAACAACTGTCCGCTGGGTCATTGAGGCAATAAACGGGAGATTTAAACGCCATTTTAAAATGTTCAGGAACGTCGTATTCAATAAATCACTTCCTCACCTCTTCACTGACTTCCGGATTGCTGGAGCGCTTCTCAACACCTTCAGGGAGCCTTTTCATAATAGTGTCTACGCCACAGACTTCGTAAAACGAATCAGTCACAGAATTCATACCAACAATGACTTGGGCAACTACGTTGTTACAGAAAATGTTAAAAGGCAGCGGGTTGCGTTCAGGACATTGACTGAAGAGTCCATAAATATGCCGTTCCCTGAATTGTCAACCGAAGATATTATTTTGTTTAGCTTGGGGACATCATCTAAAACTGGCAGCTTCCTATGTCAGCGAACATTTACGTGGCGGCGTAACATTAGAGGTTTGTGCAACTCCAAGCCCAAATTATGAATCAATACGGTATAGACACGGAAGATTGCACTCTTTTAAGAGGTCGAATTTTATCAAGACATAGGTCAAATGCGAACTATTACACGTATTTAATACTGAATAACGCACAGGGCATAAACGCTATTCAGGCATATTACTGCTCATGTTTGACGGGTATGAGGACAGTTGGTGCCTGCGCGCATGTCGTCAGCATCGTGTGGTACTATGGGATTGGAAGGCGTTTAGAGAATTTCGTTGGTCCAGCCAGTGCCTAGGACAATATTGTAATAGATACTGAAAACACCGAATAAAGGTTTTATTTGTAAATTAATAAGGTATTTTATTTGAAAACTCCTAAACAAAACGTCAAGGTACCTCACAAAACCAATATTCAGCAGGATTCTTCATTGAACTTTTTTCTGCTCCGTGAGTTGTTCCCGAGCGGGACTCCCGCACCATTTAATTCCAAAGAATTGTTTGAAAACTCCGAACAAAACCATCCCACAGTAATAATTAAAAAAAAGAAAAGCATCGAAAACATAATTATTATTGTGACTGATTCCGGTTTATTCATGTCGATATAACTTTTTTCGGATGCACATTTCTGTTTCGCTGTCATACAATAAAATGATAAGATGACCATGGCCCTTCGATTAACATAGGTTTTAAAGTGCTACAAGGGTGGGGACGGTGTCCATACATTTTTGAGCACTGTTCTTTCTTTTAGTTACTTAAATATTGTTATCAATGGGTGTAAAAATGCAAATGAATGCACTTTGAATTATCAATTCTTTAAATACTTGCCTTAATGACGGTCCTATTGAGGGTAGTTACGAAAATTAATAGGTGTATTCCTTAATGTATAGGGCTAATGAGTTCATATTAGTAATTAACTACTAGGAATTGAAGAGTTGTTTTTGTCCAGCTAGTTTGTTCTACACGAACCAGAGTGCGGTAGTCCAACCCGCTACTACCGCCCCACAGTATCCGACGTAGAACAAGCCAGGTGGGCAAAAATATTTTTTCACGGTTTTGGAACTATATCTATACATTAGTTATTTAAATGGTACTACAATATTTTTTTTGTTAAGAAAATGCATAGGAATTTGGTATAAATATTTTATTTCACGTATTCACGATTATAATACAGGAAAAAAAAATAAGAATAAAATTATCATAATCGCTACAAATATAACTCTACTTATGTATAATTATACAACCTTAAACTAACATATTAAATTATAAATCTAACACTGGAGGTATCTATTTACATTCAAACTAATTCTCAATATCAGAATCATCGGATTCAGAATCCGATGAATCCCATAGAAGATAGTCTTCCTGAGTTTGTGGAGGTCTTGGTTGCAGTTGGAGTCGAGGCTCTATAGTGGGAGCTATAAGACTTAGCTTAACTTAACTAGCTTTAAGACCTCTGCGCACAATTTATTAGACTTTGTTTTCGGTACTTCCCGGAGGCTGTTGATCAGAGGATCAGACGTTAAAATCAACATATTAAGCAAGTCTCTATTCGTGGCAAGACGAGAGCACTTTCTGGTGTTGTGCTCTCTAAACCTCCGGCAATATTTGTTTCTCGCTTCTTGGGCTTCCTCTGAAAGCAGCCCTATTGGAACTATTGCCGTCTTAATCACTTCTGTACTGTGAATAAGCAATTTATGCACAGTAGCAGGCATGTAGTACCACGAGTAGAGAGTTAGATAGTCTTCTTGTCTTAAGACAAAGCTTTTTGAATTCAACAAGATTTATCTCGAAGCCAGAAGACAATGTCCTCAACAATACATCAAAGTGTTTGATGATTCACAACAACATCCAATCTTGTGATCTGAGCACTCAGTTCGGGATTCCCGAAAAAACGTCGAGCTGTGTTTCCATCATTCGTGGAACCAAATCCTGGCTTTGCCTTGTCCACAATTAATCCCGTTTCATGCTTGAATCGTTGTTTGATTTCGTCTGATCGTTGTTTTACACTTGCTTTTTCCTCTGAAGACCTAGCTTGCCATTTCTTAACCGATTCGTTGCGGATGGCACGACAGACGTGCCATCCAATTTTTTTACATATGGCGTATGACACGCGTTCCGTGTCATTTTTAAATGTCTTATAACTCGCTCAAATCGAAATTTCTTGAGGTGCTTCTTGAACTAAACATTAATCTTTTTGAATGCGGATCATTATTATAGACTTCGTTTCTGGAAATAATGCAAATCAGATAATTCCAGGGGTTGACAACCTCGATAAGTTGCATTACGATTACTGCGATTAGGTACGTATTAATGAAATGCATTATTTACCTCGAATTATTATTAATAGCTGCATCTATTTTTCTTATCTTATTTAGCTTATCGGGCTATTATAAATATAAGTAGGTATTAGATACCTAGATACATACATAAGTAGGTAGGTATTACATATAAATAATAAATGAATTTCACATTTGCTAAATCTTGTTCCGATCCCTTAAGAATTTATTTTGTAAACAAGTTTCGTAAGTCGGCTAGATCGTCTCGGCAAGATTTTGGAAAATACCATATTGTGTTGTCTTACGGTTCCTTTTTGCGTGAAACACTAATAAGGACTCATAAAGAAAGGTACCGGCGTCCATTGTTTGTGGGCCGGCTATTTAACAATATTGCTGGCATACAAAGAAAGGACACAACTTCCATTTTTGACAAACGGAAAAAGCGACTTTAAAGTCCTTAACATAAGGTGTGGTTTTGCCCTATTGTTTAATGCAGTTGTGCCCTTTCTTAGTATGATGACAGAAAAGCTCCGGCGCATGGTATCGAAACTTTGTTTACTGTTTTTAAAACACCTCCACTTTCCGAATCAATCGCACTGGACGTAATCTACAACGACTATTTATTTAACTTTTCGATGATATTGGCTTGTGTTATGGACTCTGATTTTGCTTTTGTGAATACTGTGGCTCGTGTACCTGGATTCTGATATTGATTTTGTGATCACTGTGGCCCGTAAACCTGGACTCTGTTGCTGTTTGACTCACGAACACGTGTGGATCCCGAACACTACAGGTAGGTTTTTTAATGATAAATTATTTATTGTACTTAAGTTTTCATATACCCAAACAAAACGTGCTTAACTGTATCACTTGACGTATTATTCATATTCATTCTTATTTACCGCAAAAAAGCAATATCAGGTCAAATAATCTATATGTACAATATATTATAATATTATAAACAGGAAACATTTTTGTATTTTCATATGCTCAAAAACCACTGGACCAATTTAAAAATTATTTCGCTTATAGAAAGCTGCTTCTGACCCATATGAGAGCTTCGAGAGAACGGCATGTTTTAAGAATTTAAATTCCAAACACAATAGCTAGTCGAAACTCTTCTCACAATATTTTGTAAATAGGCACCTAAAACAAAAGAACACCGCGGCGCCCTTAGAACCGAGGCGGGTTAGTTTTAATTTTATTGCCATTTTTAGATAAGATAAGATAAGATAAGATAAGTCTTTATTTGCCTTAAACATGGTTTACAGTGGTGTTACAATTTGTTTTTAAAGTACACATGTTTAGCTGTATAGATAATGTCTGTAGATTGCATGCAAAATATTCAGGGTATACAAATGTCACAAATTAATAAGATTCGTCATTATGCTAATATAATCATTACAATAAAAAATATAAAAATAAAAATATGTATATCTAAAAATTTTTTAAATCAAAAAAATCATTTATATTATAAAAATTATGTTCATTTAACCATTTATACAATTTATTTTTGAAAACGTTAATATTATTTAATAATTTCAATTCTTCTGGAATTTTGTTGTATATGCGCACACACATCACAAGACAGCTTTTAGCATATTTCCCAGATTTAGGAGTATTTCTTAATACAAGTCTGTGTGGATCCTTTCTGGGTTGGGAGATTACTTCATATGCTTTTTGGAACAATCCCTTATTATTGAAGACAAAATTACAAATTTCATAAATGTAAAGGGAAGGAAGTGGTAATAAGCCTAGCTTTTTAAAAATTGGTTTGCAGGACTCGTCCGGACGGATTCCACAAATGGCTCTGATGCATTTCTTTTGTGCAATAAATGCTCTGTTTTTGTCCGTACTGTTTCCCCATATAATAAGCCCGTAGCGTAAAATGGACTCTATGTATGCGTGGTATGCTATTATTGCCGTTTTTCTATTTGTCACGTTCTTTACTTGATTGAGAGCATACACAAATTTGTTAATCCTCTTGCACAGACCATCTAGATGTACTTTCCAATTTAAATCTTGGTCAATGAGTACACCCAAAAATTTTGTTTGTGTTACTTCTTTCAATCTATCAATATTAAGTTTAAAATTGTATTTAGCATGTTTCGATTTATTAAATTGCATAAAATTAGATTTATCTAAATTGATTTTTAATTTATTTGTCTGTAGCCATTCTAATATATTGTCAATAGTATTATTAATGTCTATTTCATGATCAGATATTGATTTATGCTTCTTATCGGATGTCACTATAATAGAAATATCATCTGCAAACAATATACATTTGTGATTAGTAGCTAATGGAATGTCATTGATATATAATAAAAATAATATGGGCCCCAACACACTCCCTTGAGGAACACCGCATTTTTTGTCTCTATAGTCTGAAGAATAAGAAGTAAGTATATTTTCGTGTACTTTACTTACGACAACGCATTGTTTTCGGTTACTTAAATAAGATGAGATCCACTGCAATACAGGACCTCTTAACCCAAGATTTTCCAATTTTTTCAATAAAACGTCATGTGCCACAAAGTCGAAAGCCTGCGAAAGATCGAAAAATAATCCCGTCGTTAAGTGATTATTATTTAGACTTGTCAGAACATTATTCAAAAGAGAAAATATAGCAAGCGTCGTGGATTTGTGCTTTTGAAAACCAAACTGATCACTTGCTATAATGTTATATTTACTACAAAATTCTAAAAGTCTTTTGTTCATACATTTCTCGAATACTTTTGATAAAATAGGTATAAGAGTAACTGGACGATAATTTTTAACGTCCTTTTTATCGTTCTTTTTGTACAGTGGTTTCACAACTGATAACTTTAAGACATCAGGAAAAGTTCCAGATGAAAATGATAAATTAATCAGATGTGTCAGGATAGGCACTAATTCCGCACTACATGCTTTAATAATCTTTGTACTAATTCCATCATAACCCTC
Organism: Eremobia ochroleuca; assembly: GCA_949629135.1. Taxonomy (NCBI): domain Eukaryota; kingdom Metazoa; phylum Arthropoda; class Insecta; order Lepidoptera; family Noctuidae; genus Eremobia; species Eremobia ochroleuca. The sequence continues at coordinate 3,158,506 of OX451405.1, forward strand.
GGAGTTGGTATTATTTAGCGATATTATCACCCGTTTGAGTTCATCTTCAGTCATGAAACTGAGAAACAATGTGTTAGGAATTGTCTTCATATAAGAGTAATTATTATTATATGTTAGGGTATTTGTCGAGTCAATAAAGTAATTATTAAAAATATTAGCGATGTCAGTGGGATTCGTCACTATATGCCCGTCTAATTGTAATTCAGAACATTTTACAGATTAACATTGGTGTAACTTTCAGCACTCGTATTGTGCGCAGGTGTTTGACGTTTGATGTTTTAAGAAAAACTGTATTTATTTTAGAGATAATATTAATAAGAAAACATAGCATCATGCCTTTTCTCCGAAGGGGTAGATTTAGATTCTATGTAATAGGGGTTGTTATTTGCCGGGCACATTTCTAGACTCCGGACTAATACTGGATATTTCCAGACCGAAAAATCCAATATGGAATTGCCATTGAGCAGGAACCTCTACGTGACAGACCGTATATACAGCCACATAGCCACCGAGGCAGTGTATAATAAAACCTACTCATTATTTTTACCGAATTTCATCCGTGTGAAGCCGGGCCGGGTCGGTAGTAATAAATAGACTGCCTTTTTTTCTGAGTGGCTGTGTATACGGTACGACAGAGGTCGTTCGACTCAGTTTTTTTTACCTACGAAAAAGATAGTATTCAAATTATTGTTTCATTCTGATGTTTTCTCTTTTCAGAATATAATTAACATGGAGCACAATTTTCCAAGTTCACCAGAACCTGGGCCATCAGCAGCTTTGGATCCTATAAGTGTGGAGTTATCTGCTATGATGTCTCCACATGACATACACTTTTATGATATACCTGGCATAGACATTGAAATTACTAATTCAGATCTATATGGGATTTTGACAAACAGCAATGATGAAATTCTTGACGATATGACGAACATGGATCAATATGAGTTAGTAGAATTAAATGATGCTTTACCGGATGAAGAGCAAGAAGAAACTACTCCAGAAGAAGGATATGATTGGTGTCCTGGTAATCCAGGTAACATGGTGGAGATACCTTTCACAGGAACACCTGGAATAATTCCAGCTCAACAAATGAGGGATAAAAGCCCTTTGGACTTTTTCTTTTTATATTTTAATAATGAAATGCTAAATTTAATATTAGAATGTACTAATAAGTGCGGGAATAACTTAAAAACCCAAGCAACGCAAGCACGGGCTCGCTTTCGTGCATGGACAGATATTACTATTAATGAATTAAGAACATTTGTAGGAATATTGTTATTGATGGGAACAATAAAACTAAATAGGATGGCTGATTATTGGTCGAACCATTATTTATTTCGCCTTAGTCCACGACTATACATGGCAAGGGACCGGTTCTATTTAATTTTGAGAGCTTTAAGTGTTCAGAATAGTGAACGAAATGAAAGTCTGATGAAAATAAAACCCCTTATAGACATATTTAATGAATCCGCTGAAGCTATATATCACCCATCAAAAGAACTAGCTATTGATGAATCACTTATCTTGTGGAAAGGCAGACTTTCTTTTCGCCAATATTTGAAAGGAAAAGCCCATCAATACGGCATTAAATTGTATGTTTTAGCTGACGCTAGTGGCATTATATTAAAAATTCATATTTATGCAGGTTCACAAGACCAACAAGTAGGTGGAAAAAACCATGTGCAAAAAGTTGTTATGTTGCTTATGCAAAAATATTTTGACAAAGGCCATTCTTTGTATATTGATAATTATTATACCAGTGTGCAGCTAGCTGACGCTCTTTTAGCTAAAAATACGTACGTAACTGGTACCCTACGTGCAAATCGCATTGGAAATCCTGGCGAAGTGAAAAATGCTACTTTGAAAATAGGCGAATCAAGCATAATGCATAATAGAAAAAAAATAGTTGTAACAAAATGGAAAGACAAAAGAGAATTTTTTTTTGTAAGTACTGAGCACAAAAGTGATTATGTAGGGACAACCAGTCGCCGAATTCATAGGGTACATTATAAACCTGCCGTACAAGTCTCGTATAATAAATATATGAGGGCAATAGATAAGCACGACCAACTATTGAGTTATTATTGTTGTGAGCACAAGACCCTGCGCTGGTACAAAAAAGTAATTATTCATATTATACAAATATGTGTAGTGAATGGCTTCCTGTTATATAATAAGGAAATTAAAAATATAACACTATGATTATAGAAAAAGTATAATAGAAAGCTTACTGCCAAATACGAACAATATGCCTCTTCCCCCATCAGCAGGGAAAATTCATTTACCGGCTAACTTACTAAAAAGAAATGGCAAGACAATGAGAAAAAGATGTAGGGTTTGCTACAATAAAACAAAAAAAAGAGTCGCCGTCTTATTTGGATGTCCAGATTGTCCCGGATTCCCAGGGCTATGCCTGCAATGTTTCAGGGAATATCACAATTATTGAATTTTACCTAGAACGTTGATTTGATGTTGATTATTATTATTTTTTATATTTTCGCACTACGTAATATGTAACAAAAATGTGATTGGACTAGTCATTTATTAATCATAATAAACATTACATAATCATAAACTTAGTTTTATTTACTATCTTCTAATCAGTCAGTGCTAACATTTAATGTTATAATCAACTAGTATTTATGCACAATTAAATCACCATTATTTTATTGCACTTAGCAATAAAATAATGGTGATTTATTCAACACAAAATGGTGATTTACTCTTTTTTCATACTTTCATTTCTCATGATCATCTAAGAAGCTATCCTGTTTAATTACAGAATGTTATTAATAATAGAAAATCGCCTTATACAAAATTAAAACTGTAATTCACCATTTTCGAAACAATGTGCTATGTTGTGCATACAATGTTCCCGTCTTTGTTTTGACATCGTACTCAAGGCTCTTCCTATAATTAATCCCAGCGTATAACATTTATTAATGGTGTCCATATTAATATCTTCTTTCACTTCTTCATGATTTTCCGTATTTGTGCCGATAGATACTTTATTGGCCGGAATATTGCAATCTCCCTAAAACAATGAAAATAAACATATTATGTTCGTATACCTATATAAATCTATAAAATAATTATAAATACACCATCATATCAATCAAACAAAGTCCACTGCTGAACATATGTCTTATTCTAGTTTTTAATTTTTAACGGGTCTCCCTACTTAGTCTAGTTCTCTAGTTGACTACTAAAATATCATTCAAAAAACTTACTTCGTTATCTGTAAACAAATCTGGTGAATCCAGCTCTGGCGTAGTTCCTTCAGGATCTACATCATAATGTTTATGAAAATCTAAATGGGTTGTGATATCGGAGTGCTCAGATATTAGATCTGAGCTCTCAGATGACTCTTCTATAACTCTTTCGCCTGTAAAGACAACAAAACATAAGTAGATTTTTTTGCAGGAAAATATCTGTATCCATATTCTGCTGTCATTAGGGCACTTGCCTACTACACATCGATGAAACACAACAAATGACATCAAATAATAAAAACAGAAATTAGAATCTTTATTATAACCTACAATCCCAGTATGATATGTATGTAAATCATAAAACAATACAAAAGGTTTATAACATCTGAATAAAAAGTCACTTACCATCCATTTTCAGTGAAACACATATATAATCAGTTCAAAACCACTTAACACAAAGTAACTGACCGTTTACTTTCGATTTTGGAAGTCGACTGAATACAATTCAAGGGTAAACAAAAAAAAAGAGCATTTTTTTCTGTACATGGCTGATGGCACAATAGGCGTGTCATCAACTGATATGGCGCTTGACACGACTGTCGTGTCACGAAATATTTGTTCGTCGCCACGCATAAAAGTGCACCAAAATGGGCGTCGCAACGAATCGGTTAATATCTAACTTATAACTAATATGTCAAAAGAACTCAAACGAACGAATCCAAGTATGTAATGTTGACAAACTATAGCCAAAATTATCCTGATTACTATCAAAATGCCTTCCTTCATCATTCTCGGAGTAGCCCCACAAATATAGCATTTCTGCGTTGAATGTGTCTCTGTTAAAGCGTTGCACACTTTTCCATCAGTCATAGTCAGCAGAAGCTTGTGCTTAACAGAAATTTCAGAACCACCAAGATCACAAGATGTAGCCTTCAAGTTGTTTATTTGTTCCAAAACCTTATTTGTCTCGATTTTTGTCAATTCCGAAGTTTCTTTGGCAAAAACGAATTTAATTGGACGACAAAACATCGTCGATGATGGACGAGGATTTTGCCAGATAATATTGTTACCTTCGTCGATTAACCTTAGAGGAACAAACGAATAAACAAAAACGAACTCATCAGTGTCTTCGCTGTTCTCAAATCTCTGTTTGTTGTTTGTTTGTAAGCACTATGGCCGGAACTTCCGTCACATCCCCAGTTACTTATAAGAGTAAACGATCGATTGAGAATTAGATTAGGGAGCACACTTGTGACAACTTCGCTCTGAGCTTCTACTAAACGTTCTGCTGTTTTATTCAAAATAGCTTATAGCTCAATTTCTGCTCGAGATTATGTCACAACAATGTGCTCCTCGGAATGATAGCACGCTTTTTTTGATTTAACAATGCAATTATATGATGGAAACACGTGATGCCCAACTTTCATAGTCCACTTCCTAGTCTGTTTATATGAGTGAGTTGTTGATTTTGAATCAATATAATACGTTAATGCCTCGTCACTACTTAGCGTTCTATCACTTTGCACAGCACTTGGTTGTTGAAAGCTAATGCATGCACTTGCAGAAGCTGAATTTTCGCCAATGTCCTTTATAACTCTGGCAACGTTTTTATGTCCAGTTGACCGTGCAGCTACCTCTGCAGCAGTCAAAAAATGGTCCTTTTCGCAGACGACAGTACTGCCGTAATTGAATGCGATAACTCACACAATTACCAAAATTATATTAAAAATTCTCTTTCTGAAATCATTGATTGGCTTAATAATAACAATCTCATTATAAACCTAAACAAGACAAAAGTAATGCATTTTTATCAGCGGCGAGAAAACCCTACTGTAAATATTTGATACGGGTGTAATGAAATATTATAAAAGAAGATAGTCATGTCAAGTTCTTGGGTATTACGATTGACAACAAACTCACTGGGAAGCCTCATACGGAAGAATTATGCAAACGACTCAGCCAATCTGCATACGCAGTCTTCCAGTTGTCAAAAAAAGTAATTGTGAAACCTTATTAACAGCATATCATGGACTAGTCGGTTCAGTTTTAAGATATGGGCTTGTTTTTTGGGGGCAGGCCACTAATAGAGATCTGGTTTTTAAAATGCAAAAGCGATGCATAAGGGCAATGTGTTATATAAAAGTAACCGATAGTTGTGTACCTTTCTTCAAATCTTTAAAACTACTTACACTGCCATCATTGTACAGACGCCAGCACATCAAGCTACCCGAAACTGTTAGATTTTCCCAATCAACTTTGAACCTTATGCTTTAGCGATAAAGTTGAAAATCTATTAAATAAATCTGACAGATTGTAGTAGCTTGATGTGCTGGCGTCTGTACATTTTGGAAACAGCATTATTTGTGAAGACTAATTTGCAATTATTTGTCAAATTATCAGATGTCAGAAAAACTCCTATGCGTGCTAAATACTTAAATCAATTATGTCACACAAAATGTAAAACAGTTCTAATGTACAAAAGTTTCTTTGGCATCGTACCAAGAATTTATAATAAAATACCTGATCAGATAAAAAAGTTACTTATGTTTTACAAATAATAAATTATTGATTGATTGACAGGCGTAAAGAGAAATGGCGGCCGCTTTAAGGTGTTTGGGGAACGGCAACACCATGCGAGAAATCGCAAATAAATATTTTACTTAGGACTGATTTTTCGATCGACAGATATTATTCGTTGAATAAAATTGACGTCTTGACAGTTTTTGTATGGAAGAACTGTCAAAAATTCAAAAATTATTCCTCCGATAAATTACAGACAATTTAAACTAGGTACTAAAAAGTTTCTATTACTTTTTTTTTAATTTAGTTCCTCCGATAAAACTATCTGGCGTTGGAAAAATCAGCCCTTAATTTAATTAAATTAAGTAAAATATTTATTTACGATTTCATATAAATATTTATTTACAAAAGGATTCAATTTTTTTTATTTTATTACATTTTATTAACAATAAAATTATGCCTATTATTTTTCCAAATAAATCCACTTAAAACAAAAAACATATTTCGATGCAGTCCGGTAAAGAGCGGCCACCAGAAGAAACTTTTTTTTTTTAACTTTTCAAAATGGTCGGCCCAACACATACGACACTAGAACCATTCAACGATCCGAATCCACCCACTTTTCATAAAGCTCATAGGCATGCCATGCCGCAACACATATAGCCAGTGGAAGGGTCCACTGGCTATATGTTTTGCGGCATGGCATGCCAGGAGGGTCAGTGGCATTCTCTTTGCGGTAAAGTTAACCCTTCAGGATTTTAGTAACGGATTAGTGCTTTTATCAAAGTTAATCATTTGATTAACGATGCCTGAAAACGTGGCCAATTATCACCTACATAATTTTAAGCTATAATTTGTAATTTCATTATTTCAATAAATTAGTCTAAATCGCATCCTCCGGCTTCAGCTAACGTAATTGGCGCAGTCGGTAGGATACTCGCGGGACGGTTCGCGAGAGTAAATTCATAGGATCGACCTTAGGATCGCGACTCGCGCGAGTCATCCGGGTGACTATCAAGCACCGTACGAGTATCCGGATCTTCAGAAGCTGTCGTCGGGAGGAGTATCCAGACATCGATACCGCAGAGGAACCAATTATGTTCCTGTGAGTACTTTAGAATAGTTCTTGAGTTGTTCATCCTTATCCTTAAGTGTTAATCATAAAAAAAAACCAAGATTTTCCATCCCGGGCAATCGAGGACCCCTAGGTTAGATAGATCTTTCACATCATCATTATTAGACTCATTTAGGCAATTAGAAAATAGAGAAATAGCCATAAAAATGTCGGCGATAGACGAAATTTACAAGGCCTTAGGCATAGTTCCCGAATTTGATGGAAACCCTAATGTACTCACTAGATTCATTAAACTGTGCGGCCAGTTAGTGCAGGCCTATGTATCAGCTGAATCAGGGCGCGAATTAATAAATTTGACTCTTTTAAACGGGATTCTCAACAAGGTCACTGGACCCGCAGCCCGGTTAATTAACACCAACGGCGTACCAGAAACTTGGGATGGCATACGTAGTTCTTTAGTTAACAATTTCTCGGACCAAAGCGATGAGATCTCGCTTTATAACGACATGGCTCTATTAACTCAAGCAAGGCTCTTCCACACCACAGGAATTCTACGAAAAGTGCCAAACTCTGTTTGCCACTATTATGACCTATGTATCAGTACATGAAACCGTTCAAAGTACAATCGATTCGTAACGTTCCCTTTATAAAAAAATAATCATACTTACAGGGCCTTCGTGACCCCTTAGGTTCACGCATTAGATGCATGCGGCCCGACACGATTGAAAAAGCACTTGAGTTTGTTCATGAGGAGATGAATACTCTCTACTTACAATAGCAAAACGAGCTTACACCGGCTAAACACCCACAGCCTCAGGCGCCGAACGATCAGACCAAATTTTATATTATATTTATTTATTTCACATACACTATCATCACAGGCTTACTTACCTAATACAATAGTGTAGTTTTATTTATAATTAGATTTACAATTATATCATCAAGAACAATCAAGAGTACAAAATGCGGCCCGTGTGAATTCACTCAGAGTACAATTGAAGCAGTCAATCTGTTGTGACACCGCATTGAGTGTACGCAGCGCGTGCGTCAGCGGCGCGTGCTGCAGCAGGTTGGTGCGAGCGGGCGGCACCCACAGCAGCGGCGGCCGCCTCCGCCGCCCCACGTGCCCATCAGGTACACACAACCCCACTGTGCGTAGAACGCCTGGGTTGTGTATTTTACCACGCATAACCTTAAATAAGTAAGTGGCGAGAAGTACTTCCCTTCTTACTTACAGTTTATTGTAGCCTACCATGCCCAGCACAAATAGAGTAGGATACAATAGTGGATACCCCGGATACACACCGTACTGCTTTAAGTACAGGAATCTTACAAATTTGTTCTGGATACGTTCTAGCATTAATTTGTATTTGGCTTCATGTGGCGACCAGACGACAGCATTGCATTCCAAATGACTTTTTACAAGCGCTTCGTATAACGATCTCAGAGCACTGATGTTCGTGAACTCGTTTCCTAGCCGTAAGACCAACCCTAAATTGCGGTATGCTCTTTTACAAACATCAGTGGTATGTTTACGGAAATTTAAATCAGTTGTAAAGCGCACGCCCAAGTCCTTAACCTCTGAGTCCCGTTGCAGTGGGATTCCATCCATGTAATACTGATAATGACTTGGGTCGCGCGCGCGGGTAAATGATAGCACCGAACATTTGGCCACATTGAAATACAACTTATTGCTAAAACTCCACTCTACTACCCGATTAATATCCTGCTGCAGTATGTCATGGTCAGTTTTCTCTTGTATTTAAATTATTCAATCCTGTCATGCCGCACATTCCCATGCAGAGGCCATTTAATTTTAATATGCCCGGTCCCTCTCGACCATATATAGCTATGCCACACCCACTGCAACGTCTACCGCAAATGTGGAGACCAGGCTTTAAACAACCACAGCAGTTCCAGCAGCAAGGTCCATCGACCATCTTCCGTTATAAATGCAGTCTTGTCTATTGAACTCTCATTTACACGTAGCTGATAATATCCAATCTAATCTAGTAAAATACTTGCACCCTTTTAATCTATCTAACAAGTCCTCCATGCGTGCCATAAGGTATTTCTCTTTAATAGTTATTTTATTCAATGACCTGTCCCACGCAGTCTCTTTTCGCCCCCTTTTTTTTCTACTAATAGTACACGACTAGCGAATGGGGACATGCTTTCGCGAATGATGTTATTTTTTAGGAGTAACTGAGGTATCTCTGGTCACATTGCGGCCTATCAGGAAGTCACAACCCGATAACACGTCAGTAGGTAATATAGAAATCTACACTTTCGAATTCTATGCCGTCTAAAATCAGACAAGTCGTTATGTAATCTTTTACCAAAACCACAGGACAATTCGAGAATCTCTGCAAATTCTCATCATTCAAGACTCTTTGCCAGGGTGTTCAAACGGGAGTCCCAGGCTAGTTAATCAGGAATCAGCACCGTGTTAAACTAAATATCAACCGGAGACATCACAAGCAGAACAAAATCAATCCGACCAGCAGACGCACTCACTAGAACCAGCTGAAAACCCTGTTTGTCAGGAACCAGAGACATCACAACCAGATAATGTGCCCACATGCGATAAAAGCGACAGTAGCTTTGTTTTGACTTCTCCAAAACAACTCTTTCCACTTCCGCTTATTAAAAAATCCTCTCGTGTTGCTAAAAAGCGTGGAAAAACAGCAATTATCACGTCGTCTCCATACAAACAAGAATTAGAAGTCATCGCCCAGAAAAAAAAATATGGTGAACAGAAATAACTACAGAAAATAGAAACAAAAAGATAAAAGATTAATTAAAAAACAAAAGAAAACTAGATGATTGATACATATCGTAGAATGAGACAGGTTTTTTTAATTATTACTCTCAATTTGTACTAAAAAACCACGTTGTTTGCTTTTGTAGTAAAAGGGAAACGCCCATTCTTGCCCATGTTTTGCCCAATCAATGTGATAAATGAACAAAAAAGGCCCATTTAGTAACTCGAATATTGCTATTACTTATTTGTAATGAAATCTCCGGAATTAAAAGCCGATTTTATCACGAAACTCAATCGTGTATTGCCTTATTTAACACTTCCGGTCGTTGGTCAATCCTGTCAAAGTAGGGATAATAACTTTTACTGGAAAAAAAAAATCATACACTAATTTAAAACCGGCTACGTACCAAAAATTGATTTTTGGAAAATCAATTTTTATTACGTATTGTTTCGCTTTCGTTATTTTCTTTAGAGACAACAAAATGTTTATCTATGTATATTCGGGCTTATAATTAATATGATCAATTTAACCGATTCCGTGTTTCCACTTTTTTTTAAGTATCGATTTTTCGATAAATCGATCTTATAACGTCATCCCTACGTCAATAATAATCTTAATTGACAACAGATTGACACTGACATTTCACATTTTGTTTGGTGCTGTTTCCTTGTGACTTGTGATTTTCTTTTTTTCTATTTGATATTCCGACGACTTTGATTACGATTATGGACCCTGTAACCTGTGTATTGTTCTGTATACCTATAACATAAAAGTATTTAATGTTGTTGTTTGTTTGTTGTGTTGTGTTTTGTTTAATGTGGCCCATCAGCAGGTAAAAGGTAATCCATGACTTTTCGGACACCCAGTATAGCTATCCTCATAACTTCACTTGGTTAGAAATTAAAGAAATCCTAAAACAGCGGTATGGATCATGGAATAGAACGATAGGAGATGTGTTTCAGGAAATTAATAACTTAAGACCAAGCTAATCCAGCTTAACTAACGTTATACAGGGTGTTTGGCGCATGGACCGACACAATTTTTCCAGGGATTTGGGAGGTCATTAGCTAGGTTCTACCCATACACCCTTTGTCTCAAATGTCGGTTGGTAAAATGTTTAACTTTTTTTTTTTTATAAAAAAAATACCCAAAATGTTTCCTTTAATTTGAAATAACTTTTTTGTTTGTGTGTGTAGTGGCACAAAATAAATTTTGTTGTATTCTCCAAAGTCATTTAAATCCAAATACATATTTGTTTGATACAGCTGTTTTCAAGAAAATTCCTTACATGCTTCCAAAGTTTAATTTTTTATTGAATGTATGAAATTTTACAACTTCTAAATTCGTTAAAAAAAAAGTAAGAGCGATTTTGAAGTTAGCTTTATTTTAAAAAGTTCTTTAGTTGATAGATACCCTTTCTAACGTATGCTACGTGTCATACAAATTATTCATTATGTTGTAAAAATGAGGGATACTACTTTATCATGGCCGAACCGCACACAACAATGGAAACAGTTTGAACGATACCGTCAATGTAAGCAGGTAAAAAGTTTGTCTCTTTCTTGCACATGTAAAATGATTTTTGTCTTTGTCTAACATCGGGTTGGACGTTCGGGATGTGACTAGTGATGGGCGTTGAATCAACGAAGTAGTTGAATCAACGAACAACTAACCAGTTGAATCAACGTTGATGTCTCTTCAACGGGATTAACGTTGACCGTGTACAAATCAACTTGTTGAATTCGTCAACGAGTTACGAGGCAACGACGTTTATGAATTCAACTCGTTTGACGAAACGAGAAACTGAACCGAACGTTTTACTATTTTCAACGTACGTAAATTGTATTTCTTTAACAATAAAACTGCCGCTACGACGCGATAGTCATGACAATAATTTGTACATAACGAATCCAAGATTTGATATTTATTTAGTAATTTGATCAATGTCATTATTAAAAAAAAAAGTAAAGGATGACATTATTAATTCTTAAAATTATCATATTCGTGCGCGGAATGAAACGTTTCCGCGCCGGCGGGCCTGTGACTGGTCGAAGCGGCTGATTGGCCGGACACCTCGTTCGCCCCGCGCGCCCTGCCCGTGATAGACAGGTCTATACTGGTTTGTTTGTTTACAAATACGAATGAAATATAGTTTAGTTGTGACAAGTCGCGTGAAAGGTCACAGGTAACTTTGTGGATTGTCGAAATTAATATCACTGTTTGTATTTAATTACGTATCACTTATTTACTATATTAGTGTCAATAGTTTTTGTAAAAATATAATTAAGTGTAAATATTTAAATAGGTTTTATATTTAGTGTACAGTTAAATAGGATAAAAAGGCCGGGACGTAGCGGTAATACTGAATTGTGGTTACATTTTGAGAAAGATGATAGTGAAAAAGCTAGTTGTAATATATGTAAACAAAAGATTTCTTATAAATCTACTACGGCCAATTTGAAAAGCCATTTGAAGCGGAAACATGTATCAATCTTTAATTCAGCCTTTTCCTCTCAAACTCCGCCTCCGCCCACTCAAGGCCCAGTTCAGAGCACCGATGACAGTGGAACCGGCAGAACTAAACGTCAGCGTTTGATGGCTGAATTTACTAATAAAAAAATTTGCGCCGAGCAAAAAAGACAAATAAACCTGGATTTATCTTATCTTTATTAATTTATATTTATCTTTTTATATATACAACGTGTAACGTTAAATGCGCAAAACCTCTTAAGGGGTCATTGTACTCATCATTATGAACAACTTTTACTATGGGACCAAACCAGAAATCGCGAAAAAAAAATCAGCTGTTCCCTACATTTATGTTCGCATAACTCGTCAAAATGTAGGGAACAGCTGATTTTTTTTTCGCGATTTCCGGTTTGGTCCCATAGTAAAAGTTATTCATAATGATGAGTACAATGACGCCTTAAGAGGTTTTGCGCATTTAACGTTACACGTTGTAGATCTGTGCACTGACTCTTTCCATCCATTTTCTATAGTGGACCCTTTCTTCCACTAGAAAATGGATGGAAAGAGTTAAAAAAGTACAGCCGCTGGATCCCGGGATATAAACTTCCAACCAGGAAAACTTTATCGAACTCAATAATGCAACAGGCCTACACTAAGATCTTTGATTTTATACAAAATCAAATGAAGAATGATGTCAGGTCAATTTGTTTAACTGCAGATATGTGGACCTTTTTAAAAACTGAAAGTTATATAGCCCTCACAGGTCATTATTTAACAGATAATTTAGAATTTAAAACCGTATTGCTAGGATGTTGTCATTTTTCCGGACACCATACATCTGAAAATATCGCCACAGAAATCAGGACACTGGTAGAAAAATTTGGATTGAAGGAAAAAGTAAACTTTATGGTTACTGATAATGCCTCAAACATAGTCAGAGCCGTAAAAGACATTTTAAACTGGAAGAATTTTGGGTGTTACGCACACACACTGAATTTAATTGTTGATAATGCTCTAAAACTTTTCGAAGATGATATCGCCAAAATAAAAAGGATTGTGGCACATGTTAAAAAAAGCATGCTTTAATCAGAGAGGTTGCAGAAATATCAAATTCAAGAAATGAACCAAAACGCCCTAACCAAGCCGTAGGTACAAGATGGAATTCAACATATTACGAGTATATGCTAAAAAGATTTGTTGAGCTTGAAGAAGCTATTCGTGCTACAGCTTTCACAGATAGTCGTTTACCCATAATCAGATTGGACATTATACTCACAATTGTGTCAAATATTAAGACCATTTGAAGAGATCACCAAATCTATGAGCGGGGAGAAATATGTATCTGGAAGTTCCGTAATCGTTGTCACACGATGCCTTAACCCGTGAGAAGGCGCGCCTAATTTTCTTACACGAGTAGGCGCGTGCGAGCAAATTGCTCACACTATCATAAATGTTTATATTTTTAGTGTTTCTATATTTATTGGCTTATAATGTATTTAAATAAATAACACAAGGTTTAGTAAGTAAGAAAACAAGTATTTTAATCAAAACTATTAAACATAATAGCAACTTCTAACGCAAATAACAAAACAACCTAGTATTAATTAATTTTTTGGCACGTTTCATAAAAATCACAATAAAAACTGTTCCATAACAAAAACTAAAAAGTGTTATTCATCCATTAAATCTACACTAATGTGCCTCTCGAAACACACTGAACACATGTATTTTACATGTTCGGTGCAAAGTAATTGCTGGGCGCGTGATGAGCAAATTGCCGCACGTTGGTACACGGCCTCCACAAACGCCTTGCTGCGCGGTCGCAACGCCACTGAGCGGATCGAGAATTGCGTCAGGGGAGAGGGGATGAATATTTAGGAAGGTACTTAAGTGCTTGAATTGGTGTGGCATGGGAAAGACAAAAAATTTTTGAATTAGATTTTTGTGTGAGCAAATTGCTCATAGCGCGCCTTCTCACGGGTTAAAGAAGCATGTGAAAAAATTACATGCAGAACGGATTTGCTATCTGCCGTTACAGACGTTGCCTTGACATTAAGGTCCGGATTAATAGACCGTTTCGGAATAATTGAACACAGTGGCACCTTTTTATTGTGCACTTTCATGCACCCCCGCTTCAAAACACAAGGTTTTTGTGATCAAAATGAAGCAAATAAAACAAAAGAAAGAGTTAGGAAAATGGTTGCTGCATTGATCGCAAAAACAACAGACACCACACCATCTACAGTTTTGACACTGACGACTTAAACAAAAGTAATGACGATTTAAACACGTGGAATATTTTTGACCAAATGATTGCGAGTACTACAACACATAGAACGCCACTGTCAAAGGCAATAAAGGAGGTAGATATGTACCTAGCGGACGAACTATTACCTCGCAAAGACCAACTAGGAAAGAAGATCGAACATTTTTGTATGAAGCCTGGCATACCTAAAGTTGCAAGTACATAAGAAGTCGAGTTTTGATGTACAGGTTTGAAACATATGCTTATCGATAGAGAAAATTATTACAAACAACAAATACTATTGACAAAAATGTCGTAATGTCGTGTACCTACGGCTTGGTTATGGCGTTTTGGTTCATTTCTTGAATTTGATATTTCTGCAACCTCTCTGATTAAAGCATGCTTTTTTTAACATGTGCCACAATCCTTTTTATTTTGGCGATATCATCTTCGATATTTATCGGTAAGTGACGGTTATATTTAAGTCACGTATTTTATGCTAAAAATAATATTAATATATAATAATCTAGTTGCTCTAGTATAAAAGTTGGTTTTAATGAACGCAATGTATATTGTGTAATAATAATTAATTCATAATATTATTTTCGTGTAAATTGTAAACTGTAACGCGAGATTGTTTCCGAACGTACTCCTCAAGTTCAGCGGGGATTTCCACCAGTTCAATGAAGGAAGTATTGTTTCACTAAATAAGAACGCTACTGTATTTTGTTTCGTAAGATTTTCGAAGTTTATTCAAAAATATGGCGTAAGTGTTATTGAGTGTTTTTAATGAATATTCAGTTTTAGCATGATATAATAACAATTATTGTAATTATTATAGTTCAGTGGATGAGAGTTCTCGTCGGCGTCGGCGCGTAACCTATGTTCAGTTAGAAACATTGTGGTTCCTGTATTCTAACAGAGAAGTGGCGATGGGGTACAATAAATCTGCCCAAGCAAGAGAGTATTCAAGGCGGATGTGGGAATCTGTCACCGAGGCCCTCAATTCCCAAGGAGAAGGTGCTATAAAAAATTGCAAAGGGTGGTCGAACGTAAGTATTTTTTACAAGCTTTTATGATTATCAATTAGTTATTCAGTCTATGCATTCTCATATCTAAAACCTAATGCTGTTGCAGTATTGGGTCGATTATAAAGCCAAATTAAAGAGAAGAGCGCCAGCAGTACGAGTATCCTTAAACCGTACTGGAGGAGGACCTTCGGATGTTCCCCCCCTTAACGACATAGGAAAATGAATTCTAAGTCTACTCGGAACTGGTTATGGGACTGGCATGCCTCATACTCAAGTTCCTATACCATTCTTAGCTGTGAGTATTTTTCAAGTACTTATCCTCTTGAGACCGTGGGTACACATATGTGCACCTATAATTTATTCAAGCTAAAACTAGTAACGACATCTTTTGACAGCTTTTAGTACTTGAATAAGTTATTACAGATTCCAGAGTTTCGATATAAGTCTATAGATGGCGTCGCGGAGAAAGTTTGTCGAATAATTATTCTTTCATTCAAATTTGTTGGTTGTAATTTTTGTCACGTAACAGCTACTTGCAATATTTGAAATTCGTTAAAAAATTAAATTGTTCAGTTTAGTTCGATATTTTTGTTGATTTGTGTTGCTAAATTATTGGACCAACGTGTGAAAGGTAAGTTTTTCATCTGTTTGATTTTTTTATTGTGTTATTGTCGTCTTGTTTTAATGGTACACGTATGTGTACCTCAGGACTAAAGATTACTTTTGTGACATTTATGATTCTTTTTCAGCTTGAATATGGACGACCGAGCGATTGAGGATATATGAATAACAGTGACTTTGACTTTTCTGGAGACGATGATGATGAAGAGTATTTGCCTCCAGATGTCTTAAGAGCTCTTCAGGAGTATGAAGATGCGGAAAATAGTGGAGAAAGCGAAGTTGAAGAAATATCTGAAGAAGCGAGACAAGACGACGAAAATATTGAAGAAGTAAGTCAAAGTACATCACGATTATTGTGGCGGAAGAACGTAATGCCTTGCCGTGGGCCTGATATTGCAGATGACGTGCTAATTTCGCAGGGGAGTTCAGACATGAATGTCTTGTACTGTTTTTATGAGTATTTGGGGCTAGACTTTTGGGAATTATTAGCAGAACAGAGCAACCTGTATTCAGCTCAGAAAAGAGATCTAAAGTCAATAGAAACAAATGCTATTGAAATGATCCACTTTGCCGGCGTGCAACTGATGATGGGCTCCCTCAAATATCCCCAGGGAAAGCTCTACTGGTGTCAAGATCTTTGTGTACCTATAATTAGGGATACAATCAGTCGTGATCGTTTTTTTGAGCTTAGGAACTATCTGCACTTAGTGGACGTCAACCAGCCAAATGCTAATGACAAGCAGTGGAAAATCAGACCTTTGATAGACCGCATTCTGAAAAAATGTCATAGTTTGCCACGCTCGAAACATATGTCAATTGACGAGCAAATGATACCATTTTCCGGACGATGTGAATTCCGCCAATACGTGCCAGCTAAGCCAAATCCACTTGGCCTGAAGAACTTCGTGCTGGCTGCCCGAGATGGGTTGGTATTGGATTTTGAAATTTATGTTGGCAAGGATACATTACCTGCAGATACCATGAAAAATCTAGGACTAGGAGCGGGTATCGTGGAAAAACTTTGTCGTACAATTACCGGTAGCTGTGTTTTGTACACAGATAGATTTTTTACCAGTCTGAAGCTGGCAGAACATTTACTGGAAAAAAATTGCGGCATTTTTCTAACTGGAACTGCAATGTCAAATAGGATTGGGCTAGTAGCAAAGAAACTGAAGAATGACAAGACATTAGGAAGAGGAGAGTGGGATGAAAGAGTAAGAAGTGATGAGAATGTGTGTGTCGTAAAATGGATGGATACAAAGGCCGTGACGATGTTGTCTACATGTTCAGGGAGCGCTTCTGCAGATACCTGCAAAAGGTGGTGTAAAAAAGAAAAGAAGAAAATAGACGTAGCCCGGCCAGCAGCAATCAGAAATTACAACACCTGTATGGGTGGAATAGACTTGTGCGACAGACTAATCGCTTACTACCGGAGTGCAATGCGAACAAGAAAGTGGACTACAAGAACTTTTTGCCATTTTATTGATTTGGTTGTCGTCAATTGCTGGATAATGTACACCCGCTGTTGCACCGAAGAAAATGTCCAACACAAGGACAAGTTAGGCTTACTACAATACCGACTGAATCTAGCCAAAGCCTTGATGAAGTATAGCGGCGGAAGGGTTGAACCCAACTTCTTGGCTCTTGGTTCCAGATCTCGTCCCAGCGCCAGCCCTTCGATAAGATCCCGCTCGACTTCTGCAAGCGATGTATGTGAACCGCCCACAAAAAAACACCGGCAAGTTGTACCCCAACCACAACCTGAAATTAGGCTTGACAATGTGGGTCATCTGCCGCGATTTGTGGACAGCAAGTTCGCTTCAAAATGTCGACATCCAACGTGTTCCTCACGCTGCCGCACCATGTGTGTCAAATGCAATGTGTACCTATGTGTGCTCAAAAATAATTGTTTTGAAAGCTACCACAATTACAAGAGCTTTGGCCCACGCTGAAACCTAAGGTACACATATGTGCACCAACTTTTTTATTAATTATATTAATTAAAAAAAAACTAAAAAAAATTGTGTGTCTTATTTATACTCCTATAACTACAATAAACCACAAAAAACATTATTATCATATTTGGTTCAAGTTCAGGTCTTAAGAGGTTATAAAGAAATATATAAGGTCCCATTAAAATAGTTGGACAAATTTTAATACAGCGTTCAGTACGTCTAACCAAAGATATCCAAGCAAAAAAAACAATGATTAAAGTGATTTTATTTTGATCGAAAATAATAAATTGTTCGGCACCACAGCCGGCACTCTAGAATAAACCCATCCTTATGGGTAAGTACTTGCACTCGGGCGGCCAGTACTGTTAGGGCCGACACATATGGCGAGGTGTCAAACAAAAATCAACATTGTGAGCCTTAAAATAAAGTCGAAAATAAATAACCTAAGACGCGCAATTTGAAAACAGGCTAATATTGGGGGTGAATAAACTTTCCTTGAACACATGATTATGAACCGTCTAGGTACGAAAAGAAAAGATTCTAATTTCCCATCACACTTTACCAGGCTTTGGACTGTCTAATTGCGTGCTGAACTGTTATCAAAGTATTAAAGCAAATGCAGAAAGTTGTAAACAAACAAGCGCGCAGTGGATACAATGTAGTGTTATGAATCTTTTTTATTTATTTAAAGTTCGATAACAGTAAAACACTGAATCAGTCATGGTTAAAAATTAGAATCAGCCCTATTTACAATAATTAATATAAATACTACTTACTCTACGACGATAGGTGGATAGGTACGTAATTACATTCATTGTTGAACGTGCCTACCGTTTTGAGCGATGCACTTGCGAGCGCGTTTAATTTCTTTGCACTATTAAAAGAGTGTCACTTTCACTTTTTATTGTTTCAAATGCGAGGGTGATTCGCGTACATAGCTCATTCACGCTGGCTATTAAGTGTCCATTTTCACCGTACAATAAATCTTTAGCACGACCCCAGAAATAAAAATCATGCGGAGTCAAGTCCAGGCTCCTAGCAGGCCACGGGACAGGACCACCCCGACCAATCCACCGGTCTCCGAACCGAGAATTGAGATAGTCTCTTACGTTTCCAGCGAAGTGTGCTGGCGCGCCATCATGCTGGAAGTAGAGGTCACGCCAGACTACCAGGGGTACATCTTCTAACATTGTTTCAACATCGTTACGTAACAAGTCTATGTACGTATTATTGTTTAAACGGTTAAGAAACAGGCCCTAAAACTTTATTGTCTAGCACTCCTACCCACACATTTACACTAAACCGTGTTTGGTAATAATCCGGTCTCACTTTATTTGGGTTAATAGTTGTCCAGTAATGGGAATTATGTATGTTAAATAACCCAACACGTGTAAAAGTACATTCATCAGTCCAGAGAATGTGACGTTGGGGTTGTTGCAGTAGCCACCTACAAAATGTTAATTTGTTCAGTGCTTGCACACGAGTGCAATGATATGGGTGGTGGCCTTTATCACGAAGGAGCTTCTTCCACACGTAAAAATCGCTGACGTTGAATACACGACCGGCATCGGCAGTGCTCGCCGTGGGGTGTATTCTAAAGAAATCTAAAACGTCTTCTTCAAGGCGCACCGGATAGCGCGGTCTTCCTGCGTCAACCGCTGGTGGCATGAAGGTGCCACATTCACGATGGCGCTGTACTGCTCTCAGGATTATGGTGAGGCTCGGCCGCCTTCCAAATCTTTCTTGATAAAGGATTTGGGCTTGTCGTAAGCTTTCGTTGCACTCACGATAACACAGGACCATTTCCAAGTATTCTTGGTTGCTGTACGCGTAATAAGGCATTGTTGTCGATTGTGATAACTACGTAACAACACACACGCAGACTTTCATGTAACATGTTCTGTTGGCTCGGTTGCGCGACGAAAACTGAAATGGCTTCATTGTCAATTTGTCATATTTTACGTCAGCGGCCCTTCGCCCCGGGCATCCCCGCGGTGAAGGGCTATGTTAGAGTGAGATGGCATGAGTTGAACAATGAAACCGGCGGGTGGTGACATGGCCACGTGCGCCTGGACCATTATTTCGTAGAATCAGAATTTATGAGATAGCAGACATGGATGTGTTTATGCATTGGGTAACCAAAATGTTTAGTGCATTTTCGCTAACTGATTTTTTTTTTTTTTAAAGTATCTAATGCATTTTTCTTATTTTTTTTTTTACCATTGTCCTTATTTTGGTGGTCTGAATGATTTGTAAAAGTTTGTCCACCTATTTTAATGGGACCTTATATAGATAAATAATGTAGGTATTTATTATTATTATGTCTAATGTATTAAATTGTCACAGACATCACAGATCTCAAGCACTGGAGAAATTGATGCTGGTATTCTTCTTCCTAGTGGCAGTGAGGCAATAGACCCTCATTTACCAGAACAACCACCAGTGGTAGATGAGGAACCACAGTCTCATGTCACAGCCACAGGTTTCAAATATCAGCATACATGAACCTTCTAGTTCACGTCCTGCACGTCAACGCCGCCACAGAGAAGGTAACGTCAGTCAAGAGGCGGCCCGGCGTACACTGCTACAAATCAGCAGGTCCCGATTGGATAGAGCAACTAGGAACAGTGAGACTTTGGTTAAAATGCTAGATGTATTAAATAAAATTGCAGATAAAATTGATAGGTTTGTATTTACAGAAAAGTTTTTTTACAGTCATTTTTGAATACCCACTTATTTAAAGTTTTTGCAAAAGTTGGTCCTATGGACAATGCTAACAAAAAACTCCATGGATACTCTTTTTATATAATCTGAAGTACCTAAAATCTGGTGTAGTTACATTACTTACATTGTCGAGAAAGTTAAGAGAACAATGTATGTTAATGTGTAAAATATACCTAATAATACAGTAGACTTAAAGGCATTTCTACATTTAAATGACACCGCGCCTGACAGTTAATCCTTCATTCAACTCCCTGTTGCGGCTAGATGGTTGCTGATTGACGTGGTGAGTATTATCCATTTGCTGCATTGTCGCTTCTTGCGCAGCCTCTTCTTCAGTGAGCTCTGATACTGGTAGATTTGACCGGACGCTCATGTTGTGCAGCACCGCACATGCAATAACAATTGTTGCTGCCACTTCTGGTGTATAATGTAGAACTCGATGCACCAGTAAACATCGGAAACGAGCTTTAAGGAGTCCAATCGTTCTCTCTATAACATTTCGAGTCCTCACATGTACTCCAGTATAGTATGCTTCCTGGGTACCCGGAGCAGTATTTGTTATTGGAGTCATCATGTGTTTCCTCAAAGGGTAACCAGAATCACCTGAAATCAAAATAGCATATTACAACTGAGCAATGACTAGTTTGTATTAAAAATAGAAAATTTGGCTACTTCAGTTATTATTTAGGACTTTTAGACTTAGGCTTTTATTATTATGAACCAATAACAAATAATTATTGACACGTATAAACAATAAAATTTTTACATACCAAGTAACCATATGGACTCATTTTGACAAAGCTCCTCCAAGTGATGCTTCAGTGGATGGTTCCCCCAAATAAATGAATCATGTGTAGCCCCTCCATAGCTAGCATCCACGCTGATTATTTCCAGGTCTGCATTACTAATCTAAAATATTTGTTGCAGGTTATTCTCACAAAATTACAAGATAAATCCAACTTGGTAATGCTGCTAGCCTTTTGGGCACTGTTCCCATTGACAGCAATGCGGACTAATTTTTTGATGGCCTATGAGCTCTTCCCCTATTTATTTTTTTATTATATAGGTACTTGTACATAATAAATATTATGTAATTAATTAAAAAGCTAACAGACTTAAAATAATAATAATAATATATACAAGTATATAAAAAAGAGGGCAAATAATCAAAGGGCATCAAAAAATTCGTCCGTATCGCTCTCAATAGGAAATGTGCCCAAAAGGCTGGGAGCATTACCACGTTGTATGGCAATGCTGATTCTTTGGCCAAAGAATAGGCCAGCCCTCTGGTCACGTGAAGAGTCGACCATCCGCTTGGCGATATCCCGAAATAATAGGTGGGCACTCGGACCCCATGGCCCTAATGTTTCAACCCCAAACGGCTCGAATAAATAAGTTCCAAAGAGGTTGGAGTATTTGCGCCGTTTGAGGTTTTCCGCACTTGCAGCAGCCGCACAGCCCACCGTACTTGGAAGATGGGATGGCGCAAGGGTGTCGACACACGTTGCATCCCACACCAAAGGCCTACCTACCTTCCAAAAATATATAATTACAATATACAAGCTAACACGAAACATGCAAAATGATATTTCATTTATAAACAAATCTTAATAGAATGGTTTATAAATGAAATATTATTTTTGGTGTTTTAAATAATTAAAACATAGTCAATTATAAAGAAGATATAAAACAGTTTCGAATTGATCTCATGAATGTTACTGATTTGTTGATTAAATACAGGTACAGTGGAATCCGTTTATTGTAACTCTGCCTAGATTGATCGACCACTTAGTATGAAGTATGTAACTGCATTGTATAACAACAAAGTTCGGATATAATGACTTCGCTTATTATGACCAATTTTTAAGAAATGATGTCTGGTTATAGTGAGAATGTGAACAGAAGCAGACAAAAATTATTGATTTCTTATGTAAAAATTTAAAAATATATTCTATTGTATGTATTACAATTTTTGTTCTATGTCTTTAATATGTTTGTTTTGTGTCAGCTCATGTTTCTTTTTCTTTTTTATTAATATATACTGTATACATTTTGTAGTTTTTCTCTCTACCTATTAAAAACTTAACACCTAACAAATATAGGAAGTTGTTTATTCATATCATTCATTTTCATGATTCATGAAATTGTGATGCTCATATTTTATTTTTAAGTTTTAAGACTTACCAATTGTACATTCAATGAGTGATATTGTTTTCTACAATAAAATCCCTCTTCATTTTCGGTTGGGCGTATGATGGCAATATGACTGCAATCAATACAGCCCAATACTCCCGGCATACCAAACTTATTAAAAAACCTAAAAAGAAAGTTATCCAATTAGGCAAATGCATTGACAGAACATATAATTCAGAGGATAAAATTTTAACCATTTTTTACCTTACGACATTACCTCTGCGTTCTTGATATGTGCTTGGAAATTTTATATACAGCCTTGGCCATAATTATTTGCCACTCATGGAAAAGCCTAATAACTAAAAATTCTTTTGCATTCAAGTGAAATAAAAAATACCAGTTTATGAAAATATAAATTTTTTATTATAGAAAATTAATATTTTGTAGAAAAACCTTTGACTTTAAGAACAGCAGTTATTCTTTTTGGTAAACTCGACACTAAGCGTCGACATTCTTGTGGAGTAATGGTACGCCACTCCTGAATTAAAACATTTTTTAGCGATTCCTTTGATGTGACAGAGTGCTCCCTAATCTTGCGCTTCAGTGTTGACCAAAGATGTTCAATCGGGTTGAGGTCCGGTGACTGAGGAGGCCAATCCAGGAGCTGAACTCCATTATCTGAGAACCACTTCATTGTCACTCGCGACTTGTGACACGGCGCATTGTCTTGCTGGAAACGGATCCTGTCCATGTTGTTATCACCGAACATTCTATTAAAAGACGGTTTCAGGGCAGTTTCCAGAACTTTGATGTATTTTTTTGAATCCATTCGGCCCTCACACACTACTATTTCGCCCACTCTATTTACCGACATACAACCCCATACCATTATACTTCCTCCTCCGTGTTTTACGGTTGATACCACACATTCTGGCTTGTATTCTTCACCCACTCTACGTCTGACATAGGTCGCACCCGCGGTACCAAAGACCTGAAATTATGTATTATTATAATAACTAAACTTTAAACAACGAATCTTAACTTATTTGTAAATATACCGAGCTGTTATTATTGTAACTTTTAAAAATAAATTTAATATTCATAAAATCAAACCTCAAAGTTACATTCGTCCGACCACACGATATTCGACCAATCCTTCTCAGTGAAATTTTTATGTTTCATGCACCACTGCAAACGCTTTTTTTTTTATTATTCTCTGATATCCAGGGTTTCTTTCTTGCTTTGCAGCCTTTGAGCCCGGCATTGTGGAGCCTTCTCCTTACTGTTCTGGTAGACACTTTTTTATCAGTGCTTCCGAACAACTCAGCAGCCAGCTCAGAAGACGTCTTTCTCCGATTTTTTAGAGAAGCGCGCACCAATTGCCGGTCTTCTCTCGCACTTGTAATGCGTTTTCTTCCCGTTCTTTTTAGGTTTTCATGACTTCTGGTCTTTTTATAACGATTTATTGTGTATCTCACAGTACTGTGAGGGCAGTTAACTATTTTTGAAATTTGTACTTTATTTTTTCCTTCCTCAAAAAGTAACTGTATCTTCAAACGTTTAGCTAAACTTAATTCGCACGTTTTTGGCATTTTTGCAGATAGATAATATTATTTTTTTGAGTAGTCCACTATAAGTCAAAGATTATTGAGTAATGTGCACACTTCGAGCGTCTGCAGTACAATGAATACATACAAGCAAAATTCAAGTTTATCACTGTAAACGTGTCACGACTTGTTTTTGGGTGTTTTTGATGTGATGCTTTGTTTATGTTATTGAGTTTAGCGTGCTGAGACATAAGAATATAGAACATAATTGGTTAGAGTAAAAATAAGTTAAATTTATAGGCAAGAAGAGGGTGGCAAATACTTTTGGCCAAGGCTGTATTTTGCCTGTATATGAGGCAAATTCAATATCCCTGTGATCTGCCTAATTACCTTTGAAACTGTTGGCTGGGATATTGAATGAGAGCCTATATCACCAGTGGGGCGTTGGTAGGAGCCAGTAGCATAAAATGATAATGCTACCAAAACCTAGAATGAGAATAATGTTAAAACTTTATATAAAGTTCTTAGATAAGATAATATGTTAAGCTTACATAAAAACAAATACCTTAGTTTCCACCGATAAATCCGTGGATTTTGTAGGCCCCGACATGTGAGGTCTCAGCTCCTCACAAAGATTCAGTACCAAGGCTTTGCTAAGTCGATACCTTTGAATAAATTGGACATCATCCATGTCGAACGCATTAAATTCATCACGGAGTCGTCTTCTTTTGTTCCTTTATGCACTATTTTGATGAGCAAAGTCACTTTCCAGGAACTCAAACACTTCATACTCGTCACACATGATATTTTATTTTGATAACTAGATACCTAACACGAATAATTTCTCCAAATAAACCCAAAACAATTCAATAAAAGCTCCTCTGGCGCAGCGTAAACAGAATGGATTGTGAGGTTACAAAAAGTAACCTCACAATCCATTCTGTTTCGCTACAGTTGTAATAGGACAAGAAATGTCAAATGGACGTTCGTAATACGGTATTGCCAGGCAATATTCCGGCAGAAGTCAGCCAGGTTGTCACGTGACCGCTGACTGGCTAGTTTAACTAGTTCATAATACGAAATTGCCATGTAGTTCTGTTTAAGCCGTAAACTGTCTGGAAATAAGAGTTCGTAATAAGGCCTCAGGTCTGCAACGGTGCCCTCAGATGTTTCCAACTTCCTCAGCACATCAGCCAAACTAGCCTTCAAAGACATAATGTCCTTCAACAGGCTCGTAACGTCGACGTGGTCGAATGTGACTGGGGGTAGCTTGTTCAGATCCCTCGCCACAAACGTCGGCACGTCGTCAGCATCGGTAGCCTTCAGAAGCGTGATGATGTCTTGCACACTCTTCTTTGTCCCGTCGCGCCGACGAGACACCATCTGGCCGCTTTTATTGAGTGACCGGAACAGCAGTAGCTTCGCAGCAGCAATGTCGTCCTCGCTGAAGTTCGACACACAGATCTGGATGGCGGACACCTCGTCCATCACGTCCAGTTTCTGCTGCAGGAACGCCAGCAGTTCATTTGACACAAGTTTATCACTCATGGCAACAAAATTACGAGCGACGGCTTGCGCCGCGCTTTACAAAAATAATAATATTTTAAACGTGTCGCAACGTCCGCCTCTGAGCGTCCCCCAACCCCAACCCAATGCCCCAGCTTCATATTTAGATGACTTTTTCCATGAATATGAAGAGTAAGTCATGTTTGTCTTCTCCAACTCTTTTAATTATTCATGAAAATTAAAAAAATGTTACATTATTCACCTACAATTTGTATCTTTTGTTTAAATACATTTCTTAATGTGGTTAATAAATAAATGGTTTATTTGATTAGCATTCACTGACTTTTTATTTGTGTTACCTTGTTGCTAGTGAATCGATGATTGAAAGGCAAGCATGCAAGGGAGCGGGCGAAGCAGATCGAGTCATCATATGAGACTCAGTGCACCCTAAAACGCTTTCATATATAAATAACACTTAAGTAAATTATAGTAATCAGTAATCACGATACTTTCACTTTGCTAATAAAATATTGAAATTGAAATTGTTGAATTGATATCTCAAAGATGTGGTTAAACTATGTCGAAATCTTGTTGGTAGGCATAAGTTTAATTAAAACTACACTCTTTAAGAGTAATTTTGTTTTGATGCAAGTTGGTACGGATCCCCATACAAAAATGGGCATTGTCCTTTCGTTTTATTTAAACAATTTATATATTTTAATTACATATTTTCCTAAAACATAATAATACTTGCTATTTTGTTGCATGTTCTGTATAGTTTTCAGTTAAATATTTACCAACTAAATCTTGCCCCATTCCTTTACAATATCTTCTAACTTGATCTTAATTTGAAATTCTTGAAAAGCAATACCTCCTATCTTACAAAATCATGGTTAATTTGTTATTCAAAACTTATTGGTTTTTTTTTTAATGAATAATAGGTTTCTGATGCCACAAAGAACAGTTTACAAAGAGAAATAAAGCAATTAAATAGGAATTTGAAGAAATATTTACAAGTGGAAAAACCGTCTAACGACAAAACTTTCAACACTACACAGGAATGAATCAATAGCTTCTATCTTACACTAACATTGAATCCTCTATCTCTACTAAACTAACAATAGTTTAAAAAAAATAGCTACTGAAATAACAAAAATACCTTCAAAACATGAGGTCGCGGTAAAATTATAAACAAAAAAGTTATTCAGTTTTTTCCTCCTACTGTAAAGTTAGGTCTGTGTAAGATAGGAGGATTTGGTTCTTCCCCGTCGATATGTTTGAGTTCTTCAAAATAGCTGCCGCTTTAATAAATGCCTGTCACAGGTTAATACGAGGGCGGGTCAATAAGTCCGTGACTTTTGGAATAAAACACAGATTTTTTGATAAATAAATAATTTTATTTTTCAACGTAGTCTCCCTTGAGCTCTATACACTTTGTCCAACGCTTCTCCAATTTTTTTATCCCTTCCAAAAAATATGATTTGTCGAGGTCCTCAAAATAGGCCTTTGTTTGCGAGATGACTTCATCATTGGAGTCAAATCTTTTTCCACCAAGCCATTTCTTCAGGTTTGGGAACAAGAAGTAGTCACTCGGAGCCAAATCTGGAGAATAGGGTGGATGAGGGAGCAATTCATAGCCCAATTCATGGATTTTTGCCATGGCAACTGCACATGTGTGCACCCTTGCATTGTCTTGGTGGAAAAGAACTTTTTTCTTGGCCAAATGAGGTCGGTTTTTTTTCAAATCGTCATTGAAGCGGTCCAATAAGTTGGCATAATATTCCCCATTGATTGTTCTTCCCTTTTGAAGGTAGTCAATGTGGATTATCCCACGTGCATCCCAAAAAACAGTCGCCATAACTTTATTGGCTGACAAACCCACCTTGGCCTTCTTTGGCGCCGATTCACCCTTAGAAACCCACTGTTTTGACTGTTGTTTGGTCTCTGGTGTGTTGTGATGGATCCATGTTTCGTCCACGGTTACAAAACGGCGCAAAAACTCCTCCATATTGCGATTAAACAACGCCAAACCTTCCTGTGAAGTTGTTACACGATTGCGTTTGTGGTCGACTGTGAGCAAACGCGGCACCCATCTTGCGGAAAGCTTTCTCATGCCCAAGTGATCATTCAAAATTGAAACGACTGAGCCATGCGAGATCCCTACGGCTTCCACAATCTCTTGCACTTTCAATCTTCGGTCGGCCAACACCATATCGTGAATTTTTTCGATTGTTTCGGGTATAGAGACCTCAACTGGGCGTCCAGGACGTTCGGCATCTTCAGTGCTTGTACGGCCACAACGAAATTCAGTAAACCACTTTTTTACCATTGAAATCGATGGTGCAGAGTCCCCATAATATTTATCAAGCTTAGCCTTGGTCTCGGTAATGGTTTTTTTTCGCAAAAAATAATGCTTAATAAGCACACGAAATTCACTTTTTTCCATTTTTTCCTCAAATTACTGGGTAGTCTGATAAAGATAGCTGTCAAACACAAACTAACTGACGCAGTAAGTTCAAATTTTGATAGGAGTCAACTGACAGATGCCTGTTGACAGGAGTAGTGTTGCTTTTTCAGTAAAGAGGTCAGAAATTCAAAAAGTCACGGACTTATTGACCCGCCCTCGTAGATGATAATATTCATGCGCAAACATTCTTAAATATAATTAAGAAAGATTGACTCTTAGAAACATTGGCAGATATAGTCATAAGACATAATTATAATAGAATGCGAGTACAAAAAGATCCTATATTCAGAAGAAATTTGGGCCAACCAAATTAAAAGTATACATAAGAAAACCAACACGATGGGAAGGGGCTCTTTGGCAATTCTTTTCTGGGCTCTCCATGGTTTGATGGGTCCATGTCGGCCAAGCTCTACAGATCATCAGTGTATCAATAGTTACAACAAAAGATGCCAAAACATCAACGGTCAGCTGCATATAATCATCGTTGCTTGCAACGAGCATTTGAGGGTGAATGATGACAACGATGTTCGGAGTGCTGGCACGTTTTTAGAAAACTGTCCTGAGCATCCAAAAGACCTGAAGTGCATGGTGTCCAATACAATGGTGGATTGTTACCACTGCATACATAGGAAATCAATGCTAGAATATAGAACCAATCATGAAAAATCAAAAAGCTTGATCGAGATCAAAAACATTCCTGAAGGCGACACAGAGAGGTATGGAAATGTATTCAGAAAAATGAGCGTGTCTGAAGTGGTCATCCAAGGTATTGGAGCCCTATCATCACCATAAATAGAGGTAAAACTATCCGCCCTGTTATTCCTTGTTTGATTTTGTTTATTACAAATTTGTTGGGAGTGTGTGAAAATATTATCTTGGTATTATAAAAACCTTTCCCACATAGTAATGAAGTCGTCATTGATAGGGGAACCCAATTTAATTTTATGAATTGTAATTCTTGATTCTTTATTGCCTTGGTCATGAATTGTTAGTACAATTTCGTTCACTATCAGCAGATGTGCCAGACTTAAATGACTTTCCGAGGCTAACGGAAGAAGAGTTGGTGCTATTTAGTCTTGGTATATACCAGATAAAACAAGCGAGGAGCTACTACGGCGAACATTTAAACCCAAATGGAGAGTTTATTATTGAAATCGGAAGCGGACTTCTCACTGAGCATGCCAGAGTTGGGCGAAAATGTAGTAATAATAAGGGGAAGAATTCAGTCTCGCCATGTGAGAGCCAGAACATATTATGTATACATTGGCTGGAATACAAGATTACGTGGTCGGGAAGCCATAGCACATTATTATTGTACTTGCAATGTAGGTAAGCGAACCGTCGGTTGCTGCTCTCACACAATGTGTTTGGTATGGTATGTGAGCTTCGCAAGACACGAACCTCATATAAGTCCACCCGCAACAGGGTTAGAAAATGTTATAATAAGGTCTACTGAAATGTAAAACCATGTTTATTAAATAATAATAAAAGATTCCCCCAATCTTTTCGTTGTTATTTTTTACTACCTACCTACTATGATCATACTTTAGTATGACCTAACGCGGTCTATTATTTTACTTCGGTGTAGCAGGGGGGTAATCGTAGACATTCGGTCATTTAAAACAATCCTATAGACGTTATTTCCCGTAACATTCCAGTATAGATTTTTTTATTAACGGCACTTACACTTTAAACTCAAATAGCAGCCTGGGGGTTAATCGTAGACGTTCCTTGTGATAGTAAAATATCTTCAGGACATTATTTCAGATGAGAATCTACAAAATTTTTATTCTGGCCGGCCGGCACTTTCATTTTTGGGTACGAAATGAATGATGATGTCCTTTGTCGCGTTTACTCCGCCACTCAAAAGGTGGACGCGTATCGAAAGTCGGTAAGCTAAAATTCAAAATCAATGGTGGTGGAATGGAAACAAAATGTCAGATAACACAAATCAACGAAACAGGCAGAGTGCAAATTTCAACCACATGTTTTTTTTTATAAATTTGAATTTTATTTGCTGGTATTGTATTCTACAATGCTTCGCGAACATGAAACTGTATTCAAATTTTACGTAGCACATCTAGATGCATGGGGCCCGTGTAAGGGTTAAAGGAAAGAGACACTCCTTACTACAGCAGACATTCTCTACATCTTCTACTCCTCTTGCAAGCAAAACGAATGCAGATAATTATTAAAGCATTAAAATTGTGTATCTACAACAGAAGATCATGTGAAGATGTACAACCTTCATATTGTGTCGATGGTTAGTTGCTTATCAATGTTTGTTATATCTGTCTTGTCACTTTTACCAAAAAATATATTCATTCTACACAATAAAACAAAGTTGTATTATAACTTAAATTCTGCATCTACGACAACTTAACAATTATAAGCTTTATGAACAAAATAAAGCTGCACATGGTAGCAGAGTGAAAAATGTAAGTTATTGGGATAAAAACGAAAAGGAAAATCAATTGTAAAAATCCACCTTTAGTAAAGGAAAACTACGATACGTGGTGTATACATGCAAAAGCATACTTACAAGGGGAGGGCACGGTGTGGGAAATTCACTTCGGGACGAGACTCCGTGTGGTAGTAGTTTACCTTATGGTAAACTACTACCACACGGACCCTGGTGGTTTGGTACCCTTATGGGTATGCAAACCCTAAAGGATTATTTCAGAATGGCCAGTAGTTTCGAAGATTATTTTTTTATTTTTTATTTAACTATTTTAATAATTAAATGAATTCAATCGAGAAAAACGTTGTTAAGTATTAAATTAATTTTAATTTTAACAACTTAATAGTTAATGTCCTATTATACTTTCTAAATTGTAAAGCAGCTAATAATTATGGTATTCATAAATTATAACCACATTTACATCTATCATTAATTATTTAACAAATATTTCAATTATATATTATATAATATGAATAACATAAAATATTATTTGTGTATTCACCAAACCGGTTTCGCTCAAGCCTCACCCTCAATATTAGAAAGCAGATGTTTTTCTATTACACGTTTTTCTATTACACGTAGGTATAGTGTATGTCTCCCAAGGTCGAGGAGGCAATGGGATACCAGTTTTCGGTTACTATCGTTTATTGTCGTTACCCTTGTTATTAGAGTATAACCTCTAGGCCAACGTGGCAGTTTATTTGAAGGCTTCACAGAGTTCGTAGCTTCCTGTGACTTACTGTTTTGAAATTATATTAAATTCAAAATAAATTGTGTAAAGAGTTTTTAATAAAAATGTCTGTGAATCAAGATGTTGTTAGTGCACAAACAGCTGAAGAACAAGTTGCTGATGTTGCTATATACAGGGTTACTGGTAACTCGACGTATTCCTTGCAGGACATCATAGTAGGGTTAAAATGCAACAAATTAAGCCACCAAATGTTCTACCGAAGTTCAGTAGTTTTTGAGTTAGTAAGGGTTTTAGATTTTTTTGTGAAAAATCCCAAATTAAATTATTTGAAGCCAATTTGAAAATTATTCACGGGGCGGCTGTACTAAAATTGGAGTTATTATCATAGTTGACGCCGTAGCGGATCGTTTTTAATAATTAAAAGTTCAAAATGACTAAAACTTTGGTGAAGATCACTAATCAAACATTTTTTTTTTTTGTAATTTTTGCTATTACTTCATACAAAATGTTGTCTTAGCACAAAAAAAAATACTACACCAGGTGTACAAATTATTAGTAAAATATCCTTCTCTTATCAGCTATCCAAAAAGGTATGATTGTCAATACTTTTGCGTATGTGACAGGGAAAGATAGAAGTTTTATGGGGAGCAGGTAAAATTGCGAGACGGTCGACCTATTGTTCTAGAACAATAGGTCGACCGTCGTATTATTCGTAGTTTTTACCTGCGTTTGAATTCCAAACACTCGGCAAGCTTTATGATTGGTCACTATTGTTCCCTCGGTACGAGACAGGGTGCGACTTCACAAAATCTGGTCGTCAGCGTTAGTTAGTTACAACTCTACGTTGCGCAAGTTCGTGTTTTGTTATCTGGCTGTATCCCTGACTGTTGCCCCATATCTTGCTCTTGTGTTGTGCTGTGCGTTCATAAGTGCTGACTATGGCTGCATATTCTAATCAAGAATACGCTGATATATTGTACTGTTACGGACTTTGTGACGGTAACGCTGCTGAGGCGCGAAGATCATATCAACTGCGCTTTCCAAACCGCCGACTCCCCCACGTTAGTGTCTTCGGATCGACTTATCGGCGATTATCTGAAACTGGCAGTGTTCAAAGAAGCAGGCAAATTGACACTGGTCGTTCTCGGAGATACACGGCTGAGGACGAGTAGCTGATTCTTCAACGTTTTATTGACGAGCCCAACATATCTACAAACATCGTAGCGCGTAAGCTTGGTATGTCACAGTGGAAAGTCTGGTCTGTAGTTCACTTGTCAGGCCGACATCCATACCACTACCAACCCGTGCAGTCATTAGAAGAGGGAGATCCGCAGAGACGGCTTGAATTTTGTCGTTTCATGCTAAATGCCGATGCCGAAAGTGAAAACTTTTTGAAAAACATTCTGTGGACCGATGAGTCATGTTTTGACCGTGATGGTATCACAAATTACCACAATTTACATTACTGGGCACCGAAGGGAGAAGGAAACCCTAAGAAACTGAAACCAACCGCATCGCAGCGTAAGTTCTCGCTTAATGTTTGGATGGGTATTATCGACGATAAGTTAATAGGCCCACATATTTTACCCCGAACATTAAATGGGGAACTTTATGAAGATTTCCTAAGAAATCATTTAGCAGCACTGCTCACGGATGTACCCAAAGAAAGAAGGGCAAACATGATATACCAACATGACGGATGTCCAGCCCACTTCCGCATCACAATTCGACAATTGCTGGATGAAAACTATCCAAACCGATGGATTGGGCGCGGTGGGCCGATTCCGTGGCCTGCACGAAGCCCTGATCTGACGCCGCTAGACTTTTACGTCTGGGGTCATATGAAAGGCCTAGTTTATGTGGCCCCCGTAAATTCAATTGAAGAACTAAGGGAGAGAATAACAGATGCGGTGGACCAGATGAGGACCACAATCACATCAAGAATCACAAAAACCGAAGTGAGGAAGCGAATAAGAGCATGTATTCGAAACCGAGGGCAGCACTTCGAACAAGACGTGTGAAATACATGTTATTAAAGACCACAAATTGATATTGATTAAAAATAATAATAATTTTCACGAAATTGTTTAATTTGATTTTCCGAATAAACACCTTCTTGTACTAAATCAAAAACGATTTTCATAATGCAGTCCAAGACTTTGTATTAACTTTCATACCTTTTTGGATAGCTGATAAGACAAGGATATTTTACTAATAATTTGTGAACCTGGTGTAGTATTTTTTTTTTGTGCTAAGACAACATTTTGTATGAAGTAATAGCAAAAATTACAAAAAAAAAAATGTTTGATTAGTGATCTTCACCAAAGTTTTAGTCATATTGAACTTTTAATTATTAAAAACGATCCGCTACGGCGTCAACTATGATAATAACTCCAATTTCAGTACAGCCGCCCCGTGAATAATTTTCAAATTGGGTTCAAATAATTTAATCTGGGATTTTTCACAAAAAATCTAAAACCCTTACTAACTCAAAAACTACTGAACTTCGGTAGAACATTTGGTGGCTTAATTTGTTGCATTTTAACCCTACTATGATGTCCTGCAAGGAATACGTCGAGTTACCAGTAACCCTGTATAGTGAAAGATCAAAAACGAAATTAACAGAGGCAGTTGAGCATTTTAAAACTGCTACAAAAATAATTTAACAATGTCACTATGTTCGAGTTCTATTTCCTATGAAGCTATGTTGATGGGTGAAGAAATCTA
Organism: Eremobia ochroleuca; assembly: GCA_949629135.1. Taxonomy (NCBI): domain Eukaryota; kingdom Metazoa; phylum Arthropoda; class Insecta; order Lepidoptera; family Noctuidae; genus Eremobia; species Eremobia ochroleuca. Next base: position 3,192,655 of record OX451405.1, read on the forward strand.
TAAATTTACTATCGACATGTTGGCTGAAAAAAAAAATGGTAACTGAAGAAGAGCTTATACATCATAATGAAGTATGTGAAGAATTAGTATTTGAAATAGTTGATTCCTCATCTGATGACGATGAGTATGAGTTTGTAGAGAAAAAAAAATAATAAAAAAACGGAACATCCCGTTAGATTACAAAATAAGAGTTGTTAACCTGGCGAGAAAACATCCTACGTGGAGTTTGAAAACATTACAAAATAAAGCATGTTCTCGTTTATTAAAAAAAGGATATTTATCCAGATGGGAAGAAGACAAAAAAAGGAGGAACTACGTTTGATAAGTATGCCACTATAGATTCTTGGACATAATGATCGTTTTGTTGAAGAAAGACAAAATTATCAGCAGGTAACTACCAGGGATTTACAGCAGTGGGCGTTATCTGCTGCTGTACAATTCAAAGACTTTGATTTTAAAGCTTCCGAACGATGGGTCAAAAAAATTAAAAAGAAACATGGGATTCGACAAAGAAAAATAACCAAATACGTGTCACGAAAGGAAACAGCAACTATAGAAGAAATTTTAGACTCTGCAGAAACATTTCGGATATAGACATTAAAATTAATATCTAAATTTGACAAAAAGTTCGTCATTAACGCTGATCAGACAGGTAGGTCCATAAAGCAAGTTTTCATATTGTATTTAATTATAACTGTTTACTTATTTGAATCACATAACTGATGATATTTTTTCCAGGATGCACGTACCAAATTACCAATCCACTTTCAATAGAACTCTTGCAGAAAAAGGAAGCAAAACACTATTTGTAAAGCGACAAGATATGAATAAAGTAACCCATTCATATACAGCACAATATGCTCTGACATTATCTGGGGTATTATTGCCTAAAGTATTTGTATGTCTCCAAGAACCAACTGGTAAATAATATTTTACAGGTAAGTTACACTCAGAAAGACCAACATACACAAAAATTGGCAGTTGAAATTTCCGCTGGGGCCGTTACTCCATGCTTACCACTCCATGCTTACCCCGCCATGCACTTTGGTGTCAATGAAGCTTCTATTTTCATAATACATATTTAAACTACTATTTTACACTAACTACAGCAATATAAAAATCTCATAAATTTGAAACCAAAATGGTTCAGACCCCGAATTCATCGCCGGTGTCCATGGACACCGAGGAGGCATCGGCCAAACGGCCATATTACCCCTCGTAGTCGGTCCCAATGCCCTAGATCCCTTCAACGTGATCTCCGGCACTTTCACGGCCTTCCTCACCCCCCGCGCCAGGCAAATGGCAAACGAAATAGTAGCCGCCAGGATCTCCGGCGAAATATAACGAATTCGGGCAATTTACAATGCGTATCCTGATATTACGCAAGCCCTTACCTCCTTCGCAACCAAACCAAATCCCAATAATGGATAAAGGAATCATTGTGAGAACCAAACCCCGATCCCTCAAGTTAGCCTACTTCAATGCCAACGGCATTAAAAGTCAAAGAGATGAGATCGCCAACTTCCTCCGCGACCATCAAATTGACATTTTCCTCGCACAAGAGACCTTCCTCAAGCCCCACCACCGTGACCTATCAGTTGCGAACTATCGCATAGTTCGCAATGACAGGTCACGATGTCACTACGGTGGCACTCTCATATACTACAAAAAAGATTTATACTGCATTCCTATGGACCCTCCCCCTCTCTCAAGACTGGGAGTGTCTATCTGTCGGCTAGGCATGTCAGACCACCAACCGATCACGATAGTATCGGCTTACCTCTCCCCCAAAACTCGGCAGAGAATTACCAACTCTTGTCAGATGACCTCTCCACCCTTCTCGGCTTGAGCGATTCCGTCATCATAGCGGGCGACCTCAACGCTAAACATCATGCCTGGAACAGCGCCAGAATTAATACCAGAGGCAAACACCTGTTTGACCTCTCCCCCATACTGAATTTCGATGTCATCGGCCCGATGACTACCTCCCACTTTCCCGACAACCCCAATCACACCCCCGACATCCTCGACGTGGCGCTCCTAAAGAATGTCAACCTACGGTTAGACACTATAGAAGCGGTACAAGAGCTCTCTTCAGACCACCGGCCAGTCACTATCCGGTTGGCCCCCCGCACTGGTCTCTCCGCCCCAACCAATCTCCCCAAACAAAAGTGGTAACGGACTGGAGGAACGTAAGCGATTGCCTGAAATCCACCACATCCCCCCACTTAGATGCCATCCCTGATCAATTCAACTCTATCGCGGACACGACGGCCGCGATCGACTCGCTACACGAGACACAGACGACGTCGAGTGCTCGACGTACAGTCAGTCCTAAGCGACCGTTCTAGGGAAGTTCCAGTGATGGATGACCATAGCTGGAAGTTGCCTGACGACATACGTGAACTGCTGAGTGAGAAGAACGCGGCTGTCCGTGCCTATAGTAGCTTTCCCTGCGACGCTAACAAAGCCCATATGCGTTACTTGCAGCGATCTGTAAGGACTCGCATATCGGAGTGGTGTGACGTCAAGTGGGATAAGATGCTAAGCGAATTAGAGCCCACTCACCTGGCCTTCTGGGAACTCCAAAGGAAACTCAGATCCCGCGAAATAGTTTCCATGCCCCCTCTAGTCCGCCCCGATAAAACCATCGCCTTCAACGATGCCGACAGCCGAAGCTCAATGCTCACCCAGCTCTCAACCAGTAGACCAAGCCCACCTCTTAGAGGTAGACGCGGAAGTCGAACGTAGAGCCTCCCTCCCACCCGTCGAAGACCCTGATAATCCTCTGCCTCCCGTCACTCGAGACGAAGTGCAGGATATCATCAAGGGTCTCAAACCTAGGAAAGGCCCCGGCTCAGACAGAATTACCAATAGAGTGATTCAACTCTTCCCTGCCCAACTAATAATGCAACTAAAAATGCATCTTCAATGGTGCCATGAGCAATAACATTTTCCCACAATCGTGGAAAGAAGCTACCGTTATCGGTATTCCTAAGCCCGGTAAGCCCAAGTCGGAACCTACCAGTTACCGTCCCATTAGTTTGCTCAATGTCCTCGGTAAGGTCTACGAGAGGCTTATTTATAAACGTCTCAGAGACTATGCCGAAACAAAGGGCCTCATTCCCAACGAGCAGTTCGGTTTTCGAACCCAACACTCTAGCGTACAGCAAGTCCACCGTATCACCGAACAAATACACGTTGGATTCCAACGTGGTTTGATGACAGGTGTGATTTACTTCGACATAGCGAAAGCTTTCGAGTCTGGCACAACGACTTAATATATAAGCTTTACCAACTGGGCGTGCCCGATCGCCTCGTGCTCATCCTACGAGACTTTCTGTCGAACCGCTCTTTCCGTTATAAAATCGAAGGAGCGCTATCCTCCTCACACCCCATTCTAGGAGTCCCCCAGGGCTCGGTGCTTGCCCCACTCATTTTCACGCTGTTCACTAGCGATATCCCCAAAAACAGAAAGGCTCAGTTGGCTCTGTTCGCCGACGACACAGCCATTTACAACACTGGCCGTAGCGTAGTCCAATTATCTCGCACTCTCCAAACCGCAGTCAACAAACTCGCTGGCTGGTTCAGCAAGTGGAGAATCGAAGTCAACCCCGACAAGAGTCAGGCGGTTCTCTATTCGAAACCACGACACAGACCCCCCATCCCCCCCCCCCCCACCTATCACCATGTTCGGTAAGCCAATCCCTTGGGAAAAGCGAGCCAAATACCTAGGTGTAACTCTCGACAGGCACCTCTCCTTCTCAGAGCACATAAAGACAGTGCGCTCGCGCGCCGCTTTCGCTCTCGGCAGACTCCACTCCGTCCTTGGTTCGTCCGAAATGAGATCCTACACGTTGACCACAAAATCCCCACAATCCATCCATTCATGAAACGCCAGTCCAAGCGTTTCTTCGATACGGCCGCCAAACACCGCAGCCGTCTGGTTGTCGAGGCCGCCAAGTATACTCCCTCTAAAATCAGCAAAATTCGCCGTCCAAGGCATGCTCTCACCGACCCTGACGACCCCATAACCCTCCACCAGGAGAGCAGTAGGGCTACCAGTACAGTGCACAAACACAGACAAAAACCGTCATTCCGACCTCGCCGCCGAAGTCCCTCGCGACGTCCCCAAGTAACCCCCCCCCCCCCCCCCCTCCGACCCTTGCTTGTGCAGCTGAGCACGTAGTTTTAAATTTCCGACTGTGACCTCCGAGTTTGTTTCGGCCTTTCTTCTCAGAGTAGTCAGATAGGAAACGCCGATCTCACCAATCTTAAATAATAATAATTTGATCCAGTCTGTCCCATCTTGCTGCCCTCTCCCCAGCGACGCCCTAAGCCGAGGTTCGTACCCCACAGGGGGTGCCCTTAGCGTGTAGTCGCTTAGTATAGTAGATATTCGCCCCTGGCTGGAGGCTTTGTTTACTTAAGGCAACCACAGGATAGTCCGGTTAAGTAGTCACGACCTCTCAAGATACCTACCTACGAGACCATTACCTACCTACGAGATGCCATTTATAAAAAAAAAAAAGGATTTTTAATCAGTTGCATACCGAAGGTCAACGTGATAACATCTCTACTGAAAGCATACGGAAAAATATGGATACCACGCCCGCAGAAGCCGCTCAAGTTATTGCCTTGCTCGAAGCAGGCCATAATCAAAGTGAAGTTGCTCGACGACTAAATTAGAGCCACTACTTGTTCGTCGTGTGTACCAGAGATTTCAAGAGACCGGTGGCTACATTCGGCGAACAGGATCTGGCCGGCGACGCAGAACATAAGAGCGTGATAACAGCTTTCTTGTGTCGAGGTCTTTAAGAAATCGGCAACTGAATGCGGTTCAACTGGGACAAGAGCTTATAGAAGTTCGAAAAAATGATGCCGAAGAAAGTATAGAAGAAGACGAAGATGAGGAAGAACATGTAGACGAACAGTTTGAGTCTGACTAATGATATTTTTTGATCGCAAAGGGTATGGCCAATCTCGGCTTAACGTGGACAAGCTGTTCAGTAAAAAGTATTTCATCAAATAAATATAATTAATTCTAAAATAAATATTTTTGCAAACCTCGTCGCAGGAAAGTCTTCTGTAAAAAAACTTGTATTAAAAGTATTCACGCTGATTGCACGCAGAAAGCAATGCCATTTTTTGGTTACAGGCTCTCGGTGACTTAGGTTCTGGGTTACCACGTAAAAAAGTTATGACATTTCAGATTTTATTCGATAAAAAATCGATTCCTAGTATTTGAGTAAAAAATGTGGATCTTTCTTGAGCACCTTTACTACATAAGTGATTTGGGCCATTTTTTATTCTTATTTATCTGTGATTAGATGAAAACAATCAAAATATTTATATTTCTCTATGTAAATCAATTTACATCTGATTATGGACTCGATTATCAAATCCTTACATCGATATTTATTAAACATATATTATTTTTTATTACTTGGCAGCACCAACTGCATCGTCTGTCAACAACGAGGTCAACGAAAAAAAACTATTCGCTTTGCTTCTTTCTTTGGTGTTGTGAATGTTGTCTTGTTTTTTGTTCGAGCGTTTGTTTTTGTTATAATGAACTCCGATACCGCACCTTAACCCGGCCTTACTTTTGGACACCGAATCTGTTTCTAACGTCGCCTCTGGCATTATTTTGGACATTGAACCTGCTGTAAACGACAACCTTGGCACGAACTCGGACACTCCTGCGCATCGTCTTGTTTCCTCGCATGGGAATGAGGATTATGAGGAAGAACTGCGATGTGTTAATTGTGGCATCTATATTACGCATCGAAGAAGACGTACTCTGGAGCTCGTTGAAATACAATCAACTATTCGACAATGGACTGCTCCTCAAATCGTAAGTCTATTTTCAAAACTCAAACAGGTCTAATACAAATAGGTTTTCACAAACTCTATTACTATTTCAGTAAGTACTTATATAAAAAAATAGCCCAGACTAAAAACACGACATTGATTGACTTGAGAAGCATCTGAAACAAACTCAGTTGTCTTGTTTAATATAATTTCTGTTTCTGAATGTTTTTGAGATAATATTATGTCTATTGTAACAAACTGCATTTATAAATATTTGTCTTATTTACAGTTTACAGCCCATAGCTTGGTCTGTCATTCATGCTGGATGTTGGCATTTAATTACTCATCGGACAAAGAAAATGAACAAAGCACAAGTAGTGGTCATCGTCGACAACCATTTGTCAACTGTCATTGTTCTGTATTACCTACCAGATCCCATGTTATGCATGCAAATACAGAAAGAGAAATGCACAATTGCACATAAGAAATGTGATTAGCGAGTGGATAGCACCACAGCAGGTGAGCACAGATTAACTTTTATGTGTAATGGACAGGTTATATTATTTAGGGCTTGTGTCTAAGTAATAACAGCTGCACGGGTTGATCGATCAGGTTTAGCTGCGCTTGCCGCGGTTAGTGCGTAGATGGGTGACCGCCTATACATAGGTACCAAGACCCTCCATGTCTTGGAAAGCATGTTAAGCCATTGGTCATGGCTGTAATTTGTGTAACTTTCACAGTCATTACGGGTCATTAGAAACCTGAAAGTCTGACAACCAGCCTCACCAAGGGGTACTGTATTACCCAGTAACTGGGTTGTGGAGGTCTGATACATAGTCAATCCGTGTAAAATACTGGCATCCAGTTGAGACTGGAAGCTGACCCCAGCATAGTTGGAAAAGGCTAAGCTGATGATGGATAGGATATATTATTTGAAATTAACTTAATTATGTGTATAGAAAGAAGTAATTTATATATTGAAATGCCACTAACTTAGAATTATTTTGTTTAGGTTCATGGATCCGTGTTGGCAGTGAGCTGACAGAGTTCCCGTTCTTGCTCCAGTAGCTGTTAAAGTACCAGCAGCAGCAGCATCAACAGAAACCATTAACATACCGGATTATTCATGAGCACCAGATACACAAAGCCATTGTTTTTCAGATTCAGATTAAAACCATTATGTGAAATAATAGCTGCTTGTTTTATTTTATCCACTAATATTCCCCTAAAATGTAACCATTGCACAAATGACTGACAGGCCTGTTGGTCTAGTGGTCAGTGGCCCTGACTGCTATGCGCAAGGTCGTGGGTTCGATTCCCACTCAGGACAAATGTTTGTGTGATGAGCACGATCATTTGTTCTTTGTCTGGTTGTAATTTATCTATGATATGTATGTATTTAGAGAAGGGCCCGTGGCTAAATAAGAACAGCCGCACAGGTCAATCGATCAGGTTAAGCTACGCTTGCCGCGGTTGGTCTGTGGATGGGTGACCATCTTTACATACCGAGACCCCTCCGTGCCTCGGAAAGCACGTTAAGCCGTTGGTCCCGGCTGTCATTCGTAGATCCTTGACAGTCGTTACGGGTACCCAGAAGCCCGGAAGTCTTACCTAGGGGTATCGTATTACCCAGTAACTGGGTTGTGGAGGTCAGATACGCAGTCTCCATGTAAAATACTGGTATTGAGCTGCATCCGGTTAGACTGGAAGCCGACCCCAACATAGTTGGGAAAAGGCTAGGCAGATGATGATGCATGTATTTAGAAAAATATGTATGTATGTTTACCAGTTGTCTAGTACTCATAGCACAAGCTCTGCTTAGTTTGGGACTAGATGGCGTTGTGTGAAATATTATTATTATTATTATTAAATATATAACGAGAATAATTTATAATAGAAAAGAAACACTCATTTTTACTATTTTTATTATTAATTTGTAAAATACACACTGTTATTAGATGTTGATTGTGATCTTGTCGCTGAGAACAGCGACAAGATCACAATATTGCACATGCTAAATATGGTACATTTTTCAAACTTCCTGCAACTTTATTATAATATTTCGTTTCTACTAGGAATGAAATATTAAAAACGCAACTTACTTATTATAATACTTACTGTCCACGTCAAGCCAGAGCACCCTAACAAACTGAGCCATTCCCTTTGTATAGTTTTTTTTTTAAATAAATATCTAATGTCATTGAACTTTGTCTTTCATTCGAACAATTGCAAAAAAACGCGAAAAATAATTTTGACCAGTTTTATAATGTGAATACGTGTATATGTGCCCCGGTGAGACACTGTCACTTTTGCAAAAAAATGCAAAAATGAGTTAAATATCTAAAAATGATCCTAAAGCACCCCTTTACTTGGTGCGATAACGTTACTTTTGTAGTACGCATAGTTACCGTATGAGGGCGTGAGTGTCATTGCCGTTTTGGCGCGAATCACGCATCGCTGGGAGCAACATCGTTTTATTGGTCAGTTGTGCGCGGTCCCCCCGCCAGTGCAAATGCGTCTTGGAGCTACACTGTTACTAAGGTAATTGTGACATAATATTTTTTTGATTCTGGAGCAATAGTGACCTAAGATACAGTTGTGACATTATTTCCCCAATATTTAAATATATTTAAATGTTTATTTTTGTACTACAATGACCTTTGTTTCTCCAATCCTCGCGTTTTTAAATAAATGTGCCACATAATTCACAAAAATCACCTGGTCTCAAACTAAGGTTTTTCTTTGTACTACGAGAGCCATTGTGGCAAGTAAATCATAATAATATTGCTTGTAATAGTGTCGTATATTTATTTATTAAAGCTCGAATTAGTTTTGGGTTAACTAACTGTGGTGATTGTATGAACAATTTATTTATTTCGATCTTTTTTACTTATTTTCAGTTGTTTCTTGAATTAAATTAGATACTGTCTCGGGGAAAAAACTGGTATTACTAACACATCTAACATCATCCATTGAAAGAAACGAACCCGTCGAATATTCAGTTCCACCTTCTGAAATCAATCAAGATGGCAGTAACTCTGTTTTACCAACTGTAAACTCCCCACCTAGTAATGCTGTTATTGACGACGAAAATTCAATAGAAGAACAAGAATCTGGATGTCCAACTGGTGACTACTCTGGTACCGATTCAGGTGACGATTTCTCCATCTAGTTCGTCTTCATCCTCAAATAGTTCCTCCAGTTCAAGTAGTTCATCTAGTGATAATAGCTCTGAGAATGAGGCTGTTGATGACCAAGCAACATCATCACCAAAGAAAAGGGGTAGAAAACGTACTCGTAATCCTAATAGCTGGAAAAAAAATATAGCAACAAAATTAAGGAATTCCGGTAATGAATATCGATCAATTAAAACTGGCAAAACCGTTCAGGCTAGAAAAATTGGTCCCTCTTGTTCAGATAAGTGTCGGCTGGCTTGCTCATCTAATTTTACCCAAGAAAAAAGAATTCAAATTTTCAATTCTTATTGGGAGCTAAGCAGCATAGAAAGACACCGTGATTTTTTTGAATTCCTGCATCAGACCACTCGAAATTGCAAGCCGGTGTATTAACACGAATCGTCGGTACCCGAGACAAGGTAACTCTGCATTTTATTTACTCAATGATGGTCTGTCAGTCCGGGTTTGCAAATCATTTTTAATCAACACCTTGGATATTTCACCAAGAACTATACGAACTGTCATTGATGCCAAAAAACTCAGTGACGGTATCACTCCCGAACACCAACGAGGCAAACACGGGAAGCATTGCAAATTGGACAATGAAATGATAAAAGCCGTCAAAGACCACATTGAATCTATTCCGAAAGTAGAAAGCCACTATCTGAGGGCAAACACAAGTAGGCTTTTTATTGACGGTGGCTTGACCATTGCAGAATTGCACAGAAACTATAAGGAAGTACAGATACAAAATAATAAGTCAGCTGTTAATTACGACGCCTATCAGCGCATTTTTAATCATGATTTTAATATTGGCTTTTTTAAGCGGAAGAGAGACCTTTGTGACCAATGCGTTGCATACGAAAATGCACCAGAACAAGAAAAAGTTAAATTATGCGACAACTACAAGGTTCACCAAGAAGAAAAGAGCTTGAGTAGGATTGAAAAAGATAGAGACATGAAAGAATGTCAAGATCCTCAAAGCACAAAGATCATATGTACCTACGACTTACAAGCTGTCTTGCCCTTTAGGAAATTCATCCGCCCTTTTTTACAACTCCAGGCTAAATTGCTACAATTTTACTATTTCCAATACAAAATATAAAGAGACTACATGCTATTTTTGGCATGAAGGCTTCGGCAACAGGGGATCTATAGAAATAGGATCTTGTGTGTACTCATATTTGTTAGAAGTTGCTAATAAGTATCCTGGCTGTGACGTAATTTTTTATTCAGATAATTGCTGCGGGCAGCAAAAAAACCGATTTGTATTTGCAATGTACCATTTCGCAGTTACAAAATTAAACATAAATTCCATACAACATAACTTTTTAATACGTGGCCACACACAAAACGAAGGCGACACTGCGCATTCAGTGATCGAAAAAGCCGTCACTAGAGCCAAAAAATCTGGGTCCATCTATATTCCTGAACAATACATATCCATAACACGAGGAGCGAAGAAGACAGGGAAACCATTTGTGGTGAGAGAAATGAACTACAGTGATTTCGTCGATCTTAAGGCTTTGACAGATAACATAAACTTTAACATGAGCAAAAATATTAACGGGGATGCAATTAAAATTAGCGAGATTTTGAGTATTAAGTTTATTAAAAATTGCGCCAATTATCAATATCGAACAACCTACAAGACTGAAAAGTGGGAGGAGGCCAAAGCTATAATAGAACCAAATAGAAGGGTGAGGCCGTGAAAATTAGCACCATTTGTTGCGTGTCTAAATTGTACTGGTTCATTTCATAAAAAAAAATAACGTGAAATGTATTTTAACTATTTGTATACGATTACCTATTGAATAATCCTGCCTTCCAAAAATAAACCATCTGTTTGACTTATTTAGTTTTGTGAAAAAACAAATTTCTTTTTGAAAAAGCAGTAAATTTTTGGCCAAAATATGCCATTTTTTTCGTATACCTCAGTTGCAACCGTCAATTAAACTTTTTGTTATTGATAATATGAAAAAAAACTTTTGATACCCTGGTTGAGTAGATAGTCAACTTTGCAATGAGAGCCATGATTGTTGAAATTGATATAAAAAAAACGTGTTTTATATACGCAAAGTGATGGTCAATTATTTTCACTATTGTGTTACAATATTTTGTGTTATGCATTTTACTACCCAAAGTTTAAAAACGAAAACCGGGAAAAAGTAATTTGAAAATTGGCAAAACTATTGCTTGTCAGCAAGTTAAAAAATTAAAAATCGCCATGTTAGTTGGTCTATGACTCGACGAGAAAGTGGATACATGGTTGATGACACCCGGAAATAAAACTGATTTTCAATAATAAAGTAAGGTAAATATAGTTTCTTTTTAAAAACTTTATATGTAGTCATCGTAGAAAAGTGTACTTTACGTTTATTAGAAGGTAAAATGGTGGAATTGTTTAACATTTAGAAATTATAACCCAAAAACGCAAGAATTGTGTGACAATTGTGTGACTTTTGTGATACTTCCGTGTTATCCGTGATACAAATGTTGTGTTACGTAACACAATTCAATTGTAAAGGCTTATACATAAAGCAAAAATAGACTTTTTACAACATTTACTGTTAATTTAAAAAAAAATGGTTATTTACACGCCGAAAACCAAAAGAAAGGATTATGATTATAGCAATGTTTGTATAAAAATGTATGTAAGTACTGTGTATGAATGTTCCACCATAGCACCAAAACTAGTAACCCGATTTTGGCAATTAAGGTTTCAACCGTTAAAATTGTAAGAGTATCATAGGCTACATCTTATTTGAACGCCTGGCAATATTTTAAAGACCTTTAACCCTTCAACCATCTCTGTACTGACTCATGAACAACTTTTACAATAAAAAGATGATTACAAGTAATGTTGTTTTCTTTATTAACTATATCTATAAATAACTCTTGAAATAACTCCTAAAAATTTTATTAGAATAATGCTAAATAAACATACCTTGTGAAATTCCCTTAATGAGAATAATATGTTACTATTGTGTTGCTTTTGTGTTACGATAACACAAAAAGTCCGTGTTACATTTGTGTTATTTTGTGTTAATTTTCGCGGCCTTACCCAGAAATAACTTACGTCGAGGTCGAGGCATAGTTACAAGCATTAACGAGGTCGTTTTGAAACCAGCGTATACCTCGAAGATTCCTATTACAGAACGCAAGAAGCGCGACCTTTTGAGTTTGGTAGAGACAAACATAGTACCAAGATACTATGAAAAGTTCTTTAGAGATCTCATTTAATTTTATTAAACTATTAAATATTATACGTGTTGAAAACGAATTCAATAATGTATAATTGCTGTTAATTGTTTTGAAGAATTGAATAAGTGATTTCTAATACTACACTGATAAGAATTAATAAATATATAGGTGATTAACTCGCTGTGATGTCATAAGTCTGATTAAACTAAGAATTCAGATAGTAACTAGATCTAGGAGCATTGGTTCTGAACCCAAAGTTATTGTAGTGTCGGGAGGTATTCGTGCGGGCGGAGATAAATAAAGGTTTGTACACCGACACAGTAAAGTTTATAGTTTATTGGAAGGTATAAACACTTAGCACAGTAGATACACAGTTTAGAGTCCACAACACAGCAAGAATGAAGAGAAACACTAGATAGATAGATGGAGTAAACAGATAGAAAGCAAAGCGAGATGTTCAAAGTAATTAGCGTAAGACCGGTAGCGGATCGAAACACAGTGATCTCCCGAAAGGCGGTAGGCTGACTGGCGGCGCGGGCGCGCGAGTGCAACATGCGATGGTGCCGTCTCGCTCGCCCTCACTGCGCGTGACGTATGCGAGCCGACACATCGCGAGAACAATAGGGCGCGTCATAGCCGAACTAATTACTTATCTACTAATACACAAAATATGTTTGTCCTGCATGTTGTACATATATAATGAACACTTAAATATTGATTTATTCTTTTAAATATTTACTTTAATGATATAGGTGGAGTGATATAGGTACTTAATAATTAAGTGTCACTACATCACCCCCCTCCAGAGACCGTCAAGGGCGATAATAGTCGGGAAATCTTACGCGACGTCCCGACCGCGTCGTTTTGATGACATCATCATTGGCACCAGGTAAGTCATGGTAATCCGCGCGTGGAGTGTGGTGCTGAGTGTCATTGTAAGTGTCAGGTGGTCGATGGGGTGTGTTGTCAGGGTCGCGGAGTATGAAGGCAGGTTTTAGGCGGTCTATCGACACGCTCACCTGCTTGCCATTCATTAGCAACTTGAAAACTTTGTCTCCTCTATGAACGACTTTGTGTGGACCAGAGTATGCTGGTTTTAGGCCCCCACCTGCAGTGCAGTCTCGCAGGAATACATGTGACGATGTGGTCAGATCTTTGTAAATGAACGTTTTGAATTTACTGTTGTGCCTGGCCGCCGGTGATGGTTGCAGTTTCCTAACAAAACTCCGAAGCCTTGATAGGTAATCTGACATGTCGATAGTCTCGTTAGACTGACTGTCAAAAAATTCGCCTGGAAGATGCACCGCCTGGCCATAAACAAGTTCGGAGGCCGAAGCCTGTAAGTCTTCCTTATATGCGCTGCGTATCCCTAATAGAACCAATGGCAGCGATTCCACCCAACTAGCATTTGAGTGGCAGGTTATAGCACTTTTAAGTTGACGGTGAAATCTTTCCACCATTCCATTACTGGCTGGGTGGTATGCCGTGGTTCTGCGGTGTTGGAAGCCAGCTATTTCAGACAAGTTTTTGAAAAGAGCTGACTCGAATTGTCTTCCCCTATCCGTCACGATATCTGAAGGACAACCGAAACGAGAAATCCAACCGTTGATGAATGCCTTTGCGACGGTTTCTGCAGTTATGTCTGCTAGCGGTATTACCTCAGGCCATCGCGTAAAGCGATCAACGGCGGTGAGGCAATACCGGAACCCTTGACACAGTGGCAATGGACCTATAAGGTCAATATGGACAAAAGCAAACCTTGAGTGTGGTAATGGAAAGGAACTCACTGGAGCAAAGACGTGCCGTGTGATTTTAGATCGTTGACAAGCTAAACAGGAACGGACCCACTCACGACAGTCTCTCTTGACACCAGGCCAAACGTACCGCTCAGTGACTAATCTGATCGAAGCCTGGGCACCTGGGTGACTTAAGGAGTGTAGGCTCGCGAATATAGCATTGCGTAACTCCTTAGGGACGTATGGTCTTGGTGTGGCGCTGCTGACGTCGCAGTACAGCTGACTCTGAGAACCTGGAATCTTTACCTGTTGGAGATGCAATGAGGTTTCGCCAGCCAACAGTTCCTTTAGTTCGTCGTCTTTGAGTTGTGCGGCGGCAATTTTTTCAGCGTCTACTGGTTGAGCAATCTCGTCTATACGAGAAAGCGTATCCGCCACGACATTGTTCTTCCCCGAGATGTGTCTTATATCCGTAGTGAACTGGGCTATAAGATCGAGGTGACGAAATTGTCGGGGGGAACAATTCTCTTTACGCGAGTGAAAGGCGAATGTAAGGGGCTTGTGGTCTGTATATACCACGAAGTTACGAGCCTCTAACATGTGCCGGAAATACTTTACGCTCTCGTATATTGCTAGCAACTCGCGGTCGTAAGGGGAGTACTTAGCCTGTGCTGGACTTAACTTACGTGAGAAAAAAGCAAGTGGCTCCCATAGTCCCTCCTTCAGTTGCTGCAAGACCGCACCGATAGCTACATCTGAAGCATCCGTGACCAACGCCAGTTTTGCGTTGCAGTCAGGATGGACCAGCAATGTTGCTTGACAAAGGCTGTCCTTGCAATTCTGGAATGCCTCGAGCTCCTGGTGTGTAAGCTGTATTGATTGTGAACCCTTAACCGAGCCAGTTAACAGGGCATTCAAGGGTGCTTGAAAACTAGCTGCACCAGGAATAAACCTACGGTAAAAGTTAAGCATCCCAAGAAATCGACGAAGCTCTTTCACGGTCTTTGGCGCAGGAAACTTCTGGATAGCCTCGACCTTGGATGGCAATGGTTTAGTTCCCTTGGCAGAAATATGGTAGCCTAAAAAATTTACCTCTGATACCCCGAAGAGACATTTTGAAGTGTTGATGACCATGCCATAGTCTCGGAGTCTGGTAAAAAGCTGATGAAGGTGATGCTCATGAGTCTTGTGGTCTTTCGAAAACACTAAGAAGTCGTCTAGGTAAGCATATGTGAAATCCAAACCCCTGAGCATCTCGTCAACGAAGCGCTGAAATGTCTGCCCGGCATTTCGAAGTCCGAACGTCATGTACGGAAATTCGAATAGTCCGAAGGGCGTTGTGATGGCTGTTTTCGCGATGTCTTCTGGATTTACTGGAATTTGATTATATGCTTTCACGAGGTCGATCTGTGAAAAAACGGTACAACCAGACAGGCTATGAGAAAAATCTTGAATATGTCGGATTGGGTATTGGTCTGCAATGGTCCGAGCATTCAACATTCTGTAGTCGCCGCAGGGTCGCCAGCCGTCATCTTTTTTAGGTGCTAGATGGAGGGGCGACGACCAAGACGACTCGGATAAGCGGCAAGTACCGCACTGCAACATAGACTCAAATTCAGCCTTCGCTATTTTTAACTTGTCTGGGGCGAGTCTACGGGGTGAACAGTAGGTAGGCGGGCCCGGTGTAGTCCGAATGTGATGAAACGTGTTGTGTTTGTGAGTTCGGTGTATACCGGGTGGACGGGTGATGTCGGGGTATTCCCGTAGTATATGATTGTATGCGGAATCACCAAGACTTACCTTCACCGAAGAAATATCATCAGAACGACGGGCAGGTGAAGCCGGGGTCGAAAGTGATGTTTGGTTGTCAATAAGGCGCTGATTTCTGCAATCCACAATCAAATTATAGTATGATAAGAAATCCACGCCTATTATCGCCTTTGTTACATCGGCAACGATAAATCGCCAAGCGAAGTCGCGGCGCAACCCTAGGTTTAGAGTCGTGTTAATAAATCCATATGTACTAATTTTTGTTCCGTTTGCCGCACATAACTGGTAATTCGTCTTCTCACGTCGCTGTGTTATCGCCGATCGGGGGTAGACACAGAGGTCGCTCCCAGTGTCGACCAGAAACTGCATCTTGGACCGTTGATCGGTGACAAATAAGCGACCAGCACTCGGACAATCGTCGGTCGCCATTACTGATTGCCCTGATCGTTTCCCGACTTTTGGTAGTCGCAGGGTTTATTGCACTTCCTCGCCTTGGCTCCAAAATTGTGGTGGTACCAGCATTGCGGGGACCGTTTATAACTGGAATGCGATCTGCTTGAGTTCGAACGGCGACGCGTATGACTTCTGGATCGTTGTCTACCTCGAGAGAGCCTGTCTACCCTATCTGCTAGTTTCTCCATTTGCCTGGTAAGTGCCGCGATCTCTGAGTTGACGCCGTTACCCGGTGTACTCGCTGGTGTAGCAGTCGTAATTGCCGAAGTTGATGCCAACTGTGTGCCGACCACGTCATGGATCCTGTCAGCCAGCTCGGCCAACTCTGGTAGGCCTGTTTTGCACTGTGATGCCACGATAGCCTGCGTGCTGTTGGGTAGGCGGCTCGTCCATATTGTCCGCAGGAACTCCTCTGGGACGCCTGGACCAGCTAGGTTCAGTAGGTGGCGATAAAATTGCGACGGCTTTCGATCACCTAGCTCTTCATGCATAAGAAGCTGTTTGACCTTTTTCTCACGCGACGCCGATAGCCTCTTAATAAGCTCACCTTTGAGCTTCTCGTACTTTTCAGTGGCCGGAGGGTAGCTGATAATATCTTCGACCTCTGCCGCGTACTGCGGGTCTAAGTTGCCTGTGATGTAGAAGAACTTAGTCTCATCCGACTTAATGTTCGACAGGTTAAATTGAGCCTCCATTTGAGCGAACCACAGTGCCGGTTTTTCCGGATAGAATGGTGGAATTCGCACACCCACACGAAATGTTTCCGCTGCTTTCTCGCCGTCATTTTCTCCATGGGTTGGTTTGCTCTGTGCCATCTTCGTGTTCAGACTCGGGGTCACCAATGTAGTGTCGGGAGGTATTCGTGCGGGCGGAGATAAATAAAGGTTTGTACACCGACACAGTAAAGTTTATAGTTTATTGGAAGGTATAAACACTTAGCACAGTAGATACACAGTTTAGAGTCCACAACACAGCAAGAATGAAGAGAAACACTAGATAGATAGATGGAGTAAACAGATAGAAAGCAAAGCGAGATGTTCAAAGTAATTAGCGTAAGACCGGTAGCGGATCGAAACACAGTGATCTCCCGAAAGGCGGTAGGCTGACTGGCGGCGCGGGCGCGCGAGTGCAACATGCGATGGTGCCGTCTCGCTCGCCCTCACTGCGCGTGACGTATGCGAGCCGACACATCGCGAGAACAATAGGGCGCGTCATAGCCGAACTAATTACTTATCTACTAATACACAAAATATGTTTGTCCTGCATGTTGTACATATATAATGAACACTTAAATATTGATTTATTCTTTTAAATATTTACTTTAATGATATAGGTGGAGTGATATAGGTACTTAATAATTAAGTGTCACTACATTATTTTTAATTTTAATTGTAAGTAAATATTAAATTAAGTTGTAACCGACTCTAAGATAAAAAGGATGAAATTGTCTAAGATAAAATGGATAAAAAGGACGTACATACGTAAAATTCGCATTTAGTCCTAATAAGATTGTTGATTGTTGATTGTAAGACTTTCTTATACTATTTACTTTTCATTTCTTGAATTTTTTTTATTCTTTTTGTAATTACAAAGTTTCTTATGTTTATTTTGAAGAGTTTTGACTTATTTTATTTCTTTCGTTAATAACAATGTGTATTTATGATTTAAAATAAAACTTAGTAAACAATTTGTTCTTGTTTTCTTTTTAACTCATTGTGACATAACTACAGTTATAATATTTCGTAAGAGCCACAAGGTCACTTCTGAGGGGGTTGGAAGGCTTAAATAATGGTATAGTATATTTTTTGCAATATAAAGTGATTAATATTTATCCAAAAGTAAAGTTAAAAGTTGACGTTGTAGTATAAGCTGTTCATCTCATCTATACAACGTGTCCCAGAAATCAACGTCAAGCCGAAAACGGGCAATAGGCCAAGTCGTGACAGCTATTAGAAAAATATAAAAAAAAATCTTGGTCATGTACTTTTCGAATTATAAGCATTCAAAAATAAATCTCAAAAAGTGACACCCTGTGATGATTTTTCAAGTCCTGTGACTACATTATTAACATTTCGGTAGTTTTTTTCTCTGTGATCTAACCATGAATAACCCTTCTGTAAATTACAGTTAAAAGTTAAAACGTAACTGCCTCAGTTTTAAATTAAATGTTAGATTTTTGCCCAATATTGAATTCAAAATAATGACATCACCCAACTTTAACCGACTGTACTGAAAAAAAAATCTACTACACTATTTTGGCAAGTAACTTTAAAAGATGGCGCGTTTAGTCAGGATTCCAAAATGGTATAACACATACTAATTGCTACTTCTTAATTGAGGAAAAAAAGTACATTGTTGGTTTTAGGTGCATTTGAAATAAAATTCAGTCGTTGGATTTCTTTTATTATAATTTTTATTAAATCAGATTTACGAAGTTTTATAACAAATGTTCAAACTGTTTTCCTTCAGCTGCAATGCAAGTTCTACATCTCTTTAAAAATGATCGCGTAATAAGACGGGCGTATCTTCTTGAGTTGATGTATTCAGCGGCTTCTGCAATTCTTTGGCGCAGCTCGTCTAAATCTTGAATTGGTTTAGAGTACACTTTATCCTTTATCGTACCCCAGTAAAAAAAATCTATGGGTAAATCGGGTGAACGGGCAGGCCACGAAATTGTACCACCCCGCCCAATCCACCTATCGGGGTATTCTCGATTAAGAAACTCTCGTACAGTGAGAGCATAATGCGCTGGGCAGCCATCTTGTTGATACCACATGCTGCCGTAAATGTTCAGTGGCACTTCTTCCAATAATTCTGGTAATTGGTTCTGTAAGAAGTTCAAATAACCCTGGGCATTTAAATTCTCCGGCAGCTCGATTGGACCAATAACTTTACCATTCAAAATTCCCGTCCACATATTTACTTTAAACTGGTACTGAGATCTATCTTCCCGCATCAAATTTGGATTTTCCACGTGCCATTCGTGCAAATTGTGGAGGTTCATGTAACCGTCCTTTTTAAATGTTGATTCATCGGACCATAGAATTTTTTCAAAGAATCGCGGGTCCTCTCGGTGCCTCTGCAACATCGTTCGACAAAATCGTACTCTCTCTGGGTAGTCTCGGGGTAGCAGACTTTGTACTCGTCGTACATGGTATGGGTGAAACTCGTTCTTTTTTAAAATACGATGTGCAGTACTTTTGGGGACTCCTATGCTCTGTTCAATTCCACGTACTGAGATACTTCTGTCTTCTTCAACTGCTTGCAAGACTTCGGCTTCGTAGGGCATAACGGGTCTTCCCTCGCTAACCATTTGGCTAGGAAATCGACCCTCTGATAATGACCGATGCACATTAATAAATACTCGATGATCGGGATGACGCTCAGCATTCGGGTATCTCTCACGATACACTCTTGCTGCGGCATTGGCGTTGCATAAGCATTCTCCATAAATGAGATGCATGTTGGCGTATTCCTGTGCGGTGTATCGAGATGGCATGATAAAACACTACACAAACACGGGGTTGCGATTAAAACAAGTCCGGGGTTGTCAGAAACGGTGCAGATAAATCCAAATTACAATGCAAATCAAGTCCAATAAACAAAGCCACAGTTGTAAGTACGAAGTCAATACGAATACAAAAAGATGTGCAGTCAACGAAAGAGCGTAACGTACTGCAGTATTGCACAATTTGCCGACGCATCCCTGTTTAGCCAGAGTAGCGTCTCTATCTGTTTCACTCACACATATGAAATGATGTGTCAATCCGTCTCCCTCTTAGTTAGATAAAAGTAGCGTCACTATCTATCTCGCTCCCACTTGTCAAAGTAGCGTCACCTCACATTAGCTAAAATGAATCTTTCTCGCTCACACTAGTCAAAATAACGTCACTCTTCGTCTCAATCGAACTTTTATGAAATACGGCTTCATAAAAAAAAAATGTTTTTTCTCAATTAAGAAGTAGCAATTAGTATGTGTTATACCATTTTGGAATCCTGACTAAACGCGCCATCTTTTAAAGTTACTTGCCAAAATAGTGTAGTAGATTTTTTTTTCAGTACAGTCGGTTAAAGTTGGGTGATGTCATTATTTTGAATTCAATATTGGGCAAAAATCTAACATTTAATTTAGAACTGAGGCAGTTACGTTTTACTTTTAACTGTAATTTACAGAAGGGTTATTCATGGTTACATCACAGAGAAAAAAACTACCGAAATGTTAATAATGTAGTCACAGGACTTGAAAAACCATCACAGGGTGTCACTTTTTGAGATTTATTTTTGAATGCTTATAATTCGAAAAGTACATGACCAAGATTTTTTTTTATATTTTTCTAATAGCTGTCACGACTTGGCCTATTGCCCGTTTTCGGCTTGACGTTGATTTCTGGGACACGTTGTATATTCTTAAGTCATTGATTTGTGAGGTGTCAAAGTTTTAAATGTTTCTCCTGAAAAACTACATTTTTGCATAAGTGACAGTGTCGCACCGGGTGTGCGATATGTATGTATATATGTATCTATCTATGTATTGTTATTCATTCTTGTATTGTATAGAAATTTCCTAGCTATCTATCCCGTATGTTGCACCTACCATATTTTGTCTCTGCATCACCCTAAGGTTGACTGGTAGAAAATGCCTCAGGCATTAAGTCCGCCTTTGTACAGTATATTTTTTACTTGTGCATAAAGTTTTAATAAATAAATAAATAATGCATTTTGTGACTATTGTTTTTTCCTAAATAAAGGATGTGTAGAAAGGTTTATAGACGCACAGTCCTACGACAATTACACATCGGAATATTTGAATGCAAAAATACGTTGCAGTCTCAAGGACCGCTGTGGTATGTGGTTAAGGGTTAAAATTAAGTGACATTTAAATGTAAAATACGTAGGTTTAAACAATGGCTAATCTAGTGATTAGCGACTGTGTGCTGTTACAGCAAAGTTTATGAATAAAGGAGTGCGAAACGCGTCAACGGCAGAGGTAACTGCAGCCGTCGTTACTCGATGAGCACTTACCAATATTGTAGTATACTTTAATATTATTACCAAACAATATTTCCATGTAATCTTTAAAAGATCGTGGTGAGAAAATAAATGAATTATTATAATATCCAAGGACCAAATATTGAGAATACAGGGTCAAATCCAATTAGCTAGCGAAACTCCGCAGAATTGATGGGTAAACATGATAAAACAAAAACTATTATTATAAATTTGATGATTTTTTTATAGGGTCATTGACCGCAATTGGTCTAGTCACTTGAAATAACAGTTTACAGTTAAAACACGGTTTATTTGTGTGTAAACTTCACAGACGTGACGGGTATCGATATTTCAACACGATAAAACAAAAGAAAACCGATTTTCTGAACTTATATTGGGTTGACCAAAACTTTGTCGATATTTTACTTGAACTGTTTAGAGAATCGCGAAGATTCTAGAAGTTTTTGAATACAGCTATACAGCGTGTAACGGAAAGGGGGTATCAACCCTGAAGGAGGTGAATGTGCTCATGAAACTCAACAACTTTCCCCAAAGAACATAGGTCGAAATATGAAAAAAAAATTTGGCCTTCCCATAGTAAATCAATCAGCTGGTAGTCAGTTTTGTAAGGGAGGGCCAAATTTTTTTTTCATATTTCGACCTATGTTCTTTGGGGAAAGTTGTTGAGTTTCATGAGCACATTCACCTCCTTCAGGGTTGATACCCCCTTTCCGTTACACGTTGTATAACTGGGCCGATGCAAGCTGCACTTTAGCTATGTTGTATTAAAATAGCTTAAGACACATAATACCAAAATGCATGAAAATCGAATTACATGAGCGCCACCCACTGCTTTACGAATTTGAGTTGGGCCATAATGCAGCCGAAACATACCGAAATATATTGCATGCAATTGGACCTAATATAATCTCAGAGTCTGCATGTTGAGGACTGGCCGACCAAGAAAAGTGGATTTGGACCTCGTGCGTTCTCTTATTGAAGCAAATCCATACGAAACAGCACATTCTCTTGCAATAACGGTAGGATGCTCTAAGTCAAGCATTGAAAACGCCCTTCGCGCCATTGGAAAAGTTTCTAAGTTAGCTCAGTGTGTTCCTCGTGATCTATCGGATACTAATCGTCAACAAAGGGTAACCCGCTGTATACAGCCTTTGATCTATAATTGGGAGTTTCTTCCTGATAATACAACAATTACCGCAAATGTCTACACAGAACAAATAAAAAGACTGAAAAAATAGAAAAATTAAATCCGAAACTTGAAAGAGTAATGTTGTTACATGACAACACCCACCCCATGTTGCAAAAATACACAGCTTAAAATAGTACAACTTGGATGGGAAGTTTTAGCTCATGCACCATATTCACCGGATCTCGCTCCAAGTGATTATTACCTTTACCGCTCTCTTAGGAACTTCTTAAGGGACAAACAATACGATGAAAGAGCATACCTCGAATAAAACCTCGCTAAATTTTTCGGATCTCAGTCCGAGAAATTTTATTCATTCTCTACCACAACGTTGGCGACAAGTAATAGATAATGATGGTGCATATATTGTCGATTAATATTCATTGTGATTTTGTATAAAATATATTAAAATACAACTATAAAAATGATAAAGACCCAATACTTCAAGTAACAACACTAGCAGCGGTTGTTGAACAAAAAAAAAAAAAACATCAATCATGAACCCGTCACGTCTGCAGTTTTGCTAGCTAATTTAATTTGACCCTGTACAATGACGTAAAATTGAACTAATCAGTACTTAATTCTGTCAGTAAATTTATTTTATAAAGTTACATAACTATGCCTCAGCTTCTAAACTAGCTACAGCCATTTTGAGAGAACCTTCTCTCGTGGTATTGCCACCGATGAATCCAGTGCTGTGGCAGAATATGCAGCCCTCTATTCCTGCTACTTCACTCAGGACTTCGTCTCTTACTCCCCACCAATTCTTGTGTAAAGGCTTCCTGAAATTAATGGTACAGTCAATTAAACACTCTAATAAGGCCGATTTCAATCTTGTATTTAGTCCATATTACCTCAGGGTCGAGTACAGTGGAAAAGGAAAGGGAGACCTTTACCCTGGAGTTGGACAATACAGGCTGATTTTTATAAGCATAGATTAAATATGATTTATGAATTTTCTTCTAAATCCTTCAGACTGTGATGGGGTGCTGGGTCAATGTAAATGAGTGTTTTTCTATGGTTAGCTTTTATGCTTAACTATTCGGGCTGAAAATTTATTTAATAGGACTGGCTGGAAATTAACATAGGCATACATTATACCATCTGGACAGCGGTTGTTATACCAGAACCTGTCATTGGTGTTGAAATTAAAGTCCTACAAACAAGCAGGTTTTAATCATATGCAAACAAAGAAACAACGTATTACTCTATAAACAATTTCTTTATCCAGAAATCATGCTAAGAACAAACATTTCTTTTATCCTAATAAAATTTTACTCTTGGTCACAACTGAATGAAAGCTAGAAACGTTAAGCAATAATGAACAGTGGCGCCGATTCCCTTGTCACAAACTAAACTAAATTTAAGTTCAGTGCATCTTTTTCTTTCTATTTCATTAAGAAGAGGACCGAAGATAAATATTAGTTTAGTCCTGTCAAATTATGATACTCCATAGACAAGTTTAGACGTGATTAAAAATTTGACTACTAAAAATACTTCAATTTATGTCAGGCGCTGACTAATTTGGCAGGACTAAGCTAATGTTTATCTTCGGTCCTTTTCTTAATGAAATAGAAAGAAAAAGATGCACTGAACTTAAATTTTGTTTAGTTTGTGAACAAGGGATTCGGCGCCAATATCTGATACCACTTGTGTCAGAACCACGAGTCAGTGCAAGTATATCTATATGTCTATTTCCCATTTCCTCCACGTTTCCAAAACAACCACAAATCTACAATGCCCAAAAAGTCCACTTCCCATTTGTGCGGGACTGGAACCATTAACACTTTGATAAAAAAAGAAACCTATTTGGAAAGTGGATGTGAATATGAGAGTTGACATTATGGGAAGTGGACTTTTTAGGCATTGCAGATTTGTGGTTGTTTTGGGAAAGTGGACGAAATTGGAAATAGACATCTATATTACATAATAATAAAGCTGTAGTTTGTTTGAACACACTAATCTCTGGATCTGCCAGTCATATTTGAAAAATTATTTTTGCATGTGATAGCCCAATTCCTGAGGAAGGCTATAGGTTATCATCACGCTAGGACCCTTAGGAGCCGAGCAAAATGTCAGAATGAACGCTAGGCGAAAACGAAGTAATAGCACAGACAGGCAATGAGATGCGATGATGGGTGGGTCGGGGAACAAGAAATTTCACATGGTCGAGGTTGCAGGCAGCTGCAAGTTTGAAATCATTTTCAAGTTATGGAACAACCAACTGAATGTGTATTACATGCTTAGCAAAGTTCAATTTCCATTGCAGCCAAAAACTTATTAGGACCTTTTTGTTACAAATGATAACTGATAAAGTGGCAATGGAACATAAAAAAAATGGCAAAAAAATCGTGTCTGTTGTATGAGAGCCCCCTTAAATATTTATTTTATTCTGTTTTTTAGTATTTGTTGTTATAGCGGCAACAGAAATATATCATCTGTGAAAATCTCAGCTGTCTAACTATAACGGTTCTTGAGATACAGCCTGGTGACAGACGGACAGACTGAAGCATGAGTAATAGGGTTCCTTTTTACCCTTTGGGTAACTTACCCTAAAAAGAGATTATGAACACTGCTATAGTTTAAATATTTTCATGTGAAGATGAATATGATGAATGATCAATAAGGATGTATCAAAATGTAACTCACCTAGTTACAAAGCTGGTAGGATTAACTGGAACCGCTTGCACTCTCCACGAGTTTGGTTTATCATTAAAAAGTACAAATTTAATTTCATGCCCAATATTCATTTCTTCTTCTAAATCAAACAAATGTTCTTTCCAAGGAAACCTCTCAGTAAATTCGATAATCTGTCCAGATTTGTGAATTTCGAATCGGTTATCCAATGCAGACCTAACATAATCCCGTGCAGGAAGCCATACAGATGTAAAATACTTGACAGTATACAGAAACTCTTTACTGACTAGTTCCATAGCTTTGTTGAATACTTCATCTAAATTAATATTTTGATTAGAGTTCCATTCTGGATTCAATCGCGCAACTCGACTGCTCAGATTTGTACGTATTTTGTACCTCGGTTCTTCAGCAGCTATTGGAACACCATTATCTATAGCATCAATTTCTTCAATGAAGTTTTCGTACACTTTCTTGTAAATTACAGCCCGATCAGTTGAGTTGAGAGGAACATGTTTTGGGACAAGCTGCTGTATGACTTCTTCACCATAGTAAGTGTAGACTAAGCCCGCAGAACTTAACCTGAGGAAAGGAAGTTATTGTAATGATTCAAGTTACCTATTGTAAACACTGTTTATAATAAGAGAACTTCATTGGAGTCCTGTATCGTCATTGATTACCAAAATTGCACTTGATTACCCATACAATAAAGATCATTTTGTTTTAATACATATTAAAACAATTTATAAATAGCACACAACAAGTACCTCAGGGGGTTCTAATATAATTATTCCACTTAATTATTACTGCATCATGCTGAGTGGAAGCGTTCTTGTCACAGACATGACATGCAGCAGCCAACTATTTCTGTTTCATGCTTGTAATTATATGTAGATCTACTTTCACAGGCTTTGACAGGCCTGTTGGTCTAGTGGTCAGTGGCCCTGACTGCTATGCTCAAGGTCGTGGGTTCGATTCCCACCTAGGGCAAATGTTTGTGTGATGAGCACGATCATTTGTTCTTTGGCTGGGTGTAATTTATCTATAATATGTATGTATTTAGAAATATATATGTATGTTTATCAGTTGTCTAGTACTCATAGCACAAGCTCTGCTTAGTTTGGGACTAGATGGCGTTGTGTGAAAGTTGTCGAATATATTATTATATTATTATTATTATTTTTCTTTTATTTTTCTGTTTAAAACTCAATAGAATACAATACTTAACCATATAAATTACAGACATAAATGTAGAAATTTTACAAAGAGTGACACAATGGGTGGTCTTATCGCTAAGAGCAATCTTTTAAAGACAAACTTTGGATGGGTTGAATAGGATCTCATGTTAACAAATAAACCTATTTTTCTTTTTCTTTCTTTTCTAGAAAATGCTTGCTTACAAATTATGTATATATATCAACATCATCTGCAAAATCAAAATCAAAAGTCATTTATTCAAACTAGGCTGAGAATCAGCACTTTTCGAACATCAAAATTACAAAAGACAGTCCCCCAAAACGACTGCCCTTCACCACTTCGCTGGGAAGAAGAAGTGGCTGCCTCGCCTTTTCCCAACTATGTTGGAATCACCTTCCAGTCTAACCAGAAGCAGCCGCCAATCTGACCTCCACAATCCAGTTGTCATGTTAAATTGAATTAACATCTATTTGATTATCTTTTCCAATAAAAACATACTTACTTAATTTTAAATTTGTCCCCAAGTTCTGGCCTCAATGAGCTCAAGGTTTCATTAAACTCCCTCTGATGATGATCATAGCGCTTCTTCTCATGGTCAAAGACTGCTCCTACGTCAACTACGATGTCACATTCGTTGAGCTTGGCTGTATCCCGGGTCCTGACAATGACAGCATCTTGATACAGGGGAAGAAGCTTGAGCATGTAGCACGCAAGTACTTCGTCACAGTGGAAGACGCCATCATGAGTTCCAATCTAAAATAAATAAGGTTATAATCAGGCTCAATGATTTCTTGTTTGATCAGTTGGACTTATGATTCCGGAAATGGTTATAAGGTACGATACGCGTTAGCGTATCTATTTAGAAAGGTTTATAGAGAAAGAGTAAAACATAATTTGTTTATTTGTTTCTTTCATGAACTTTCACTGTGAGCAACGCTGTCACTTCAACCGCCGACAAGTATGTCTTTGCACCAACAGTTCGACTACATATTACGCAGAAAGGCACAATTTTATGAATAGCGATGGAAAAAAGGCGATTGTTATTGCCACGTGCTATTGCTACTCTCGCTTTGAATACTATCTAAGTACATAATATACCTTAAACTCAGAAGTTCAGA
Organism: Eremobia ochroleuca; assembly: GCA_949629135.1. Taxonomy (NCBI): domain Eukaryota; kingdom Metazoa; phylum Arthropoda; class Insecta; order Lepidoptera; family Noctuidae; genus Eremobia; species Eremobia ochroleuca. The sequence continues at coordinate 3,219,953 of OX451405.1, forward strand.
ACACATTCTGCTTGACGTTGACAAAATGACAAACAGTTTGGAGGTTTCATTATCTACATAAAATCTAAAAATTTACGAAAAAGCGGTAAAATAGGTTATATTAATCACAAGAATAGGTACTAAAAATAAAATCCCACCTTCATATTTCTTGACTGAGAATAGAAACGCCGACTGACAAAGTTGCTGTGCGACGAATTATTATAAACTATACTACTAATGGTACATCCAACTTTTCTAATCATTTACACTCGTAAAACGGCGTATACTTACAGATTAAAAAGTTTCGCGTTGTACTTGTAAAAATGTAAATGAACTGAGTCTTTCCAAGCATTTTCCGCTACGTTCATTGGGTCGTTCTTCTCAAGTTTTCTCCTCCCTCTCCACCCACCGCAGTTCACCTTCACCGCACTCCGCCAAGCCCAGCCAAGCCTGAAGCCAAGTCCATAGACATTTTTTTTAGCATGGTTTGCCGGACTGCCGGGGTGGGCCTTTGAGCAACATAGACGTTACGGTTTTAATAATCGACTTCGTAATTTAAAACTGTATAGAACTTTCTTATTTTTTTTTTTTTGTATTCTGACTTTTAAACTTGTGGATCGGATCAAGTATACAACAATCCGTTCCATCACTAAAATAACTAATGTCACTCGGAAAGCTGCCACGCTTAAATGAAATTACTAAACTTACGGCTAAACTTACGACCCAGTGTGGGTCCCGCTTAATGGCAAACGACATCGCGGCAGGCCCAGACGGAGATGGTGGGATGAGCTGGACTCCTTTAATACGATTGGTCCTTGGCAGGTCTGGACAAAGAGAGGCGGAAAGAGAGTAGGTTCGATAATAAGAAATTAAAAAAAAAAACTTTCTTAAAAATCACACGCTAGACTAGAAAAACGATTGGTGGCATTCAGATGGACGCTGCTGACGCTGATCTACTTGATGACTACCACATACCAAGTAGTCTGCCTACACTGACCAGCACCGACGAACCGCACCACAACTGCGCAATCCGATCTGCATGATAATATATAATTTTCTAAATTAATAGACAATCGATTGCTTTTTGGTCAAGTGTTTTATTGAAAGTGGACATCTCTAACTTACGGTTTTTAGTAACATGATTTATCATCTTTACACACATAGATGGCGCTACAAATGCCGTTCCAGCCCCTTCGGAAATAATAGCTATTATTTGTAAGTAATAGATGGCGTTACTAGTAGAACTTCATCATAAAAATGCTACTGTCGTTGCAATAAAACTTGAATGATATTCAGGAATGGTTCGGTTATTCTACTGAATAGTATTATGTAAATTTCAAATGAACGGTTCCAGCGGTGACTTAAAAAACCTTTTTCAAAATTTGCTAATGACATTACTAATCACCATTGCAGCGCAGCGGGTAAACTATCTATTGGTGCCGAGTCTGTTGTTCACAAACTAAACTAAAATTCTAAAATAAAAATAAAGTTATGAATAGAAAATTAATTTCATTGTAAAAAAGCGTAGGGCGCTTTTTATCATATTTCTATACTAACTCTACGTTTACAAATAACTACTAATTATATATTTACCACAATCAATATCGAGCACCCCACGCTTTTTAGGGTTCCGTATCAAAAGGGTAAAAAGGAACCCTATTATTCCCGCTCCGCTGTCCGTCCGTCCGTCCGTCTGTCACCAGGCTGTATCTCAAGAACCGTGATAGTTAGACAGTTGAAATTTTCAAAGATGATGTATTTTTGTTGCCGCTATAACAACAAACACTAAAAAACAGAATAAAATAAATATTTAAGGGGGCTCCCATACAACAGACATGATTTTTTTACCGTTTTTATAGATAACTAGCGACCCGCCCCGGCTTCGCACGGGTGCAATGGAGAAACTGATAATTTTAGAGCCACTATTTCTCGTAAAAAGTATAGGATAAAAAATGGTTATTGTGGGTTATCCCTAAGAGATAGACATATACCATCGCAGATTTTTTTGTAGACCTTTTTAAGGGGTACAATACTCTAGTACATTATTTTGATCTATCTCGACGGGTTCAGCCAGCGTTTACAATGTAAGTGCAAAAATGTGTTTATTTAAAAAAAAAATTGGCCCTCCCTTACAAAACTGACTACCAGCTGATTGATTTACTATGGGAGGGCCAAATTTTTTTTTCATATTTCGACCTATGTTCTTTGGGGAAAGTTGTTGAGTTTCATGAGCACATTCACCTCCTTCAGGGTTGATACCCTCCTTCCGTTCCACGCTGTAGACCCGATTCACAACATTTCGTGAATCGGGTGAAGTGATTAAATTCTATGGTCCGTCAGCCAGGCACCCACAATATATTAAGGTTTTGACAATTAAAATACTAGCTTTGAAATTATATAAAACTAGCGACCCGCCCCGGCTTCGCACGGGTGCAATGCTGATCACTATCACTACATAGTATAAAACAAAGTCGCTTACCGCTGTCTGTCTGTCTCTATGTATGCTTAGAACTTTAAAAATAAGCAACGGATTTTGATGCGGTTTTTTTTTAATAGATAGAGTGATTCAAGAGGAAGGTTTATATGCATATAATACATGCATAATATAGTAGATAAACACTGATAATTTTAGAGCCATTATTTCTCTTAAAAAGTATAGGATAAAAATGGTTATTGTAGGTTATCCCTAAGAGATAGACATATGCCATCGCGGACTTTTTTGTAAACCTTTTTAAGGTGTACAATACTGTAATACATTATTTTGATCTATCTCGTAGGGTTAAGCCAGCGTTTGCAATGTAAGCGCAATAAAATGTGTTTATTTACGACATCACATTAGAAACCCCTAAAATGATCAGTGTTTCTCTACTATATTATGCATGTATTATACATATAAACCTTCTTCTTGAATTACTCTATCTATTAAAAAAAAACCACATCAAAATCCGTTGCGTAGTTTTAAAGATTTAAGCATACATAGGGACAGACAGCGGGAAGCGAGTTTGTTTTATACTATGTAGTGATGATCAATAGAATTAGCATAAAAATATAATTAAAATATCGATTATAATTGTAAATGTATGCTTGGTCAATCCCTAGTATCAGGTGGGATGATACTGACAGCTCACTCCACGCTCACATCACTTAAGTTTTCACGGTGTTACAGAATCGCCCTGCAGTATGTTGCCCTTTGTCATGTACTGCGTACATCTTTTGCTGGTAAAAAAAGAACAAAAAAAAAATGGGTACCTTTTCCCAGGATTTTTCTGTCTTTTCCTGTTGTGTGAACACTAAAGGAAAGTCAAACCCATCGCAACAGGCGCTCAGTATTCAATATATTTATACCGGGCTGGCCTATTTTTAGGTCAAAGTATTAGCATTGCCATACAACGTGGCAATGCCTAGCCCTTTGGGCACTTTTCTTGATGACAGCGATGCAGACGATTTTTGTTTCTTTCCCCTCCCGTTTTTAAATACTTGTTCATATTATTATTTTTAAGCTTTTCGCATATGTCGGAACCACAGGACCCTTAAGTAGGCAAAACCTACTCGCAGAGGCCCGTTAGACTCCAAGTAGAGGAAGTCAAGCACCAACCGAATATTATCCCTATAGGCTATGTGCAGTGCTCCTGTCGATAACCCACGGTTGGTGTAAGACTATTGCTGGATCCTACTAATATGATAAATGTGAAAGTTTGTGAAGATGTTTGGATGTTTGTTACTCAATCACCCAAAAACTACTGAACGGATTTGGATAAAATTTGGTACACAGATAGTTTATCACCAGGATTAACACACAGAATATTTTTATCCCGATATTCCCACGGGATCGAAATTTACGCGGGTGAAACCGCGGGGCGCTGCTAGTAAGGAAATAAAAATTAATTGGACTATGGGTTTTGGTTGTTAAGATGAACTGCAACCTAATTGCATAACACACTATTAATCTCAATTTGAATTATTTTGAAGCATATTGCTAATCCATTGCTCCATATGTTCGAATAATTGATCTGCTCAACAACGTAAATAACGCAATGAATGTTGTTGAACTGTCAAAATGAAACCCATTGCTACTGATAGTGTGTTACGCAATTACCCTGCTTGTTTACTATGGCACCTGCCTGACTAATGTTTAACATACAAGTTGTAACTTAAATAACGCACAACCTCTTAAGGGGTCATTGCACGCATCATTATGAACAACTTTTACTATGGGACCAAACCTGTTATCGCGAAAAAAAAAAGTCAGCTGTTCTTTACATTTTGACGCGTTTCGTGTTGTGTCTTCATGTTCTCACACACTATTGTCTACATTTCTTTTTTACTTCTCCTTTCGCAGGTCTGCTGGAAGAAATTTCTTAAGAAATAAGCAGTACCTTTGTACTCAAATTATAATTATGTCATATCCATATTTTTTTACTGTGTGTACATAAATAATAAAATAAATAAATAAACGTAGGGAACAGCTGATTTTTTTGCCATTTCAGTTTTGGTCCCATAGTAAAAGTTGTTCATAATGATGAGCACAATGACCCCTTAAGAGGTTGTGCGTTAATTCTAGGACATTTATATAATACAATACATGGATAAAACGTCAGGAAGTGACTAGCACACTCAACAATGGGTCCCCGGAAACGTTAGCTGGCTCATAGTGACTTAGCGACAAGGGGTTTATGCATATGTTACCACATAGGCACCTAATATGCTTTGGAATGGGCCACTAGCTTCATCTTTCTGACTGACCAACCCCAAAAGTGCCTGTAATTGGTTTATCACTACATAGTATAAAACAAAGTCACTTCCCTGTCTGTCTGTCCCTATATATGCTTAGATCTTTAAAACTACGCAACGGATTTTGATGCGGGTTTTTTTAATAGATAGAGTGATTCAAGAGGAAGGTTTATATGTATAATACATGCATAATATAGTAGAGCAACACTGATAATTTTAGAGGTTTCTAATGTGATGTCGTAAATAAACACATTTTTTTGCGCTTACATTGTAAACGCTGGCTGAACCCGTCGAGATAGATCAAAATAATGTACTACAGTATTGTACACCTTAAAAAGGTCTACAAAAAAGTCCGCGACGGCATATGTCTAGCTCTTAGGGATAACCCACAATAACCATTTTTATCCTATACTTTTTACGAGAAATAATGGCTCTAAAATTATCAGTGTTTCTCTATAGCACCCGTGCGAAGCCGAGACGGGTCGCTAGTTTGAAATAAATGCTTTGAGTTTGAGTTTGATATCCTGAGGTGCTTGAGAAGTAGAGTGGCATTACACGTCTATCAGGACAATCCCGGAAGTGCGGTCAGCATCTTACTGGAATACTTCCTTCCTCCGAACACGTTTACTCTTGCAAATGTCCACTAAAGCCGGCGAACAAACGCAAGAATGAGGTGGGAGTTTTGTTCCTCGTCATTGTTCCCTCCAGCCGGTCAATAAAGGCAAGTCAGAGGTGAGGAAGAAGACTTCTCCCGGGAGATAGGGTCCGTGGGGTCGCTACTACCCAACAGCTCACCACATACCCTGCGGGTTTATGTACAAACGCCAGCACATCATGCTACTGCAATCTGTCAAATCACTTAAACAGATTTTCAACTTTATCGCTAAAGGATAAGGTTCAAGGTTGATTGGGAAAATTTGACAGTTTCGGGTAGCTTGATGTTGATGTGCTGGCATCTGTACCTCTCTTGGTTTGACTCCTCACTCTAGACTTGTTTCGGCTAAGTAAAGCATTTTGTACAGGTGCTGTGAGATAAATACATATTATTCAGTCTATATAAAAAGCAAAAAAAAAAATGTAGATGCTAAAAATCGAACACCAATTTAAAAATCGAATCCATTTAAAAATGTTTACCACCGATAATTTTAAGGAAAACATACGGTTTTCTACGATGCTTACCTAACTCCCTGCTATGCGCAAGGTCGTGGGTTCGATTCCCACCTAGGACAAATGTTTGTGTGATGAGCACGATAATTTGTTCTTTGTCTGGGTGTAATTTATCTATAATATGTATGTATTTAGAAATATATATGTATGTTTATCAGTTGTCTAGTACTCATAGCACAAGCTCTGCTTAGTTTGGGACTAGATAGCGTTGTGTGAAAGTTGTGGAATATTATTATTATTATTATTATTATTATATTTTCTTTCTTAGTTTTAGGGTTCCGTAACTCAAAAGAAAAAACGGAACCCTTATAAGATCACTTCGTTGTCCATCTGTCTGTCCGTCTGTCAAGACCTTTTTTCTCAAGAACGCGTGGAGTTCAAGTAGAAATTAATATCAAATACTCAGGTCTGCAATCCCTTGAAGAAGTGAAAAATCGAACTTCTAAGTCAACGCAATCAAAAGATACGGGCGTTTACGTTCTGTTTATGCCACATATTTTGACACTCGCAAGGAAATTAAAACCTATAGGGTACTTCCCGTTGACCTAGAATCATGAAATTTGGCAAGAAGCAATGTCATATAGTTAGCACAAGTAAAAAAATCCGGAAACACGGGAAAAATATTCAAGACACGATTCCCGTGATAAACTATTTACATACCTACTTTGTAAGGAACCCTCAGTGCGCGAAGCCGACTGGCACTTGACACGTTTTTTCTTTAATGAAATCAAGCAATGAGAACCTTCGGTAAAGAAATCTTATTTTACTAAGCGTACGTGCGTAAGTTACTATTTGAAATCGTGTTTGCAGTGTAGTCAAAATACTTGCCCGCACTCTCTTACATCAGACGCTCGTGGCTAAATAATAACAGCCGCACTGGCCGATCGATCAGGTTAAGTTACGCTACTACGTCTGTAGATGGGTGACCATCTTTACATACCGAGACCCCTCCGTGCCTCGGAAAGCACGTTAAGCCGTTGTTCCTGGCTGTCATTCATAGATCTTTGACAGTCGTTACGGGTAGTCAGAAGCCCGAAAGTCTGACAACTTGTTTTACCAAGGAGTATCATGTTACTCAGTAACTGGGTTGTGGAGGTCACATAGGTAGTCACTCCATGTAAAAGACTGGTATTCAGCTGCATCCGGTTAAACTGGAAGCTGACCTCAACATAGTTGGGAAAAGGCTAGGCAGATGATGTGACATGATGTTGACAGTGTTTTACGCAATTAGGGCCCTTTCTCACGACAAGATCCCGTTTTTTGACAGTGTTTTACGCAATTAGGGCCCTTTTCACGGTAAGATCCCGTTTTTTAACAGTGATTTACGCAATTAGGGCCTTTTACCACGGCAGTATCCCGTTTTTTGACAGTGTTTTACGCAATTAGGGCCCTTGCCCACGGTAAGATCCCGTTTTTTGACAGTGTTTTACGCAATTAGGGCCCTTTACCACGGCAGTATACCGTTTTTTGACTGTATTTTACGCCATTAGGGCGCTTTCTCTCGGCAAGATCCCATTTTTTGAAAGTGTTTTACGTAATTAGGGCCCTTACCCACGGCAAGCTCCCGTTTTATGCAGGTACGGTTTTTTACAGGATCCCGTTTAATAGTGTACGTGTTTAAATATATATATATATTCACACAAGCATCCTGTTTGCAGCATACTGCAAGCAGGATGCATCTGTGAATATATATATATATTTAAACACGTACACTACTAAACGAAACCAAATAAATGAAACAAGACGAGCGCTAATCCCACCGACAAAGCGTTACGCAGTTTGGTGGGTTTATGAAACTTTATAAAATGTTTGGTCCATAATAACTTATTTATTTATTTATTTATTCATCATCTACCTAGCCTTTTCCCTACTATGTTGGGGTCGGCTTCCAGTCTAACCGGATGCATCTGAATACCAGTATTTTACATGGAGCGACTGCCTATCTGACCTCCACAACCCAGTTACTGGGTAATACGATACCCCTTGGTAAGACTGGTTGTCAGACTTTCGGGCTACTGACAACCCGTAACGACTGTCAAAGATCCACGAATGACAGCCGGGACCAACGGCTTAACGTGCTTTCCGAGCATAGACATATATATATGGACTGGAAATACCTACGAAAAAAGGGTGCCTACCTACAACTCATATTGTCTCAAAAAATGGCTGCCATTGCTAGGGTTGTATCAATCAAGGAACATTGTTGTTACTATAACGAGTATCGATACTAAATACGAGTCGTACTAGTTATCACGTTTGGATCATAATATAGTATACTAACTTATAGTCCGTTCTAATTAAGGTTGCCTACTTTATAGTAACGTATCCTAGTTTATTTTCGATAAACATACTTTATAATTTTGCATAAAAATACAGTATGCGAAAATACTTTATTTCTAATCTTTTGTTATGCGTAAAAGACTCATATGAACTATTTATCGATAGGTACAGACGCCAGCACATCAAGCTACCCGAAACTGTCAAATTATCGCAATCAACTTTCTACCCTGAAAATAAAATTAATGCCAAGTGTTTTTTCGGCACAGAATTAAAAAACACCTTTTAATTGCATCACGTTTACGTATTAAAGTGAAGGAAAACAGCGTGAAGAGATATGTATCCATATGCCCAAAAACAGATGCTTTCGCATATTATACCTTTATTATTATACCTATTATACCTTATAATATATAGTATTTAGAAATTATGTATGTTTATCAGCTGTCTTAGTACTCATAGCACAAGCTCTGCTTAGTTTGGGACTAGATGGCGTTGTGTGAAAGTTGTGGAATATGATTTATTTATTTATTATTATTTTTATATATGTAATTAATATATATCTATTTATTTAATTCAGGCCAAACGGCCAGGCTATTATTAATCAATCATTTTAATACACATTTACCAAAAATGCTGTGGGAACAGAGTTATCATGTAATCTCATTACATCAAGTGTTCTATTGAAACAGCTTTCTTCAAAGTGAAGTGAACAGAGGTACCATTCTTTATGTCGGGGATTAATATTTTCTTCACCAATAGCCTCTAACCACTTTTTCTTTAGTCCTTCCTTTTTAGGAAACCTATAAAAAGTGCAAGTATTTTTATCAATAAATAATTTTGGTTACAGCTATATTATATTAGCATATGAAACTAAAATCAATAGGAAACGTCAGAAGCTATGTGCACGGTTCCAATTGGTGGTTTCTATGGAGAAGAGTCGGCAAGAAACTCCACGGTTACTCAAAATAATTGGCTTTTACAATGTTAATAGGTAGGGGAGGACAGTGTAGGCCTGTCAACAAGTAGCAGATACTTAAAAAAATAGAAGAGATTGTAAAAGCCAATTGTTTTTAAAAGAGTAACCGTGGAGTTTCTCGCTGGTTCTTCTGCATAGGAAACCACCATTTGGAACCGTGCATCTAGTTTCTGACGTTTCATAAGTGCCCATGTAGGTTTATGTGAAAGAAAATATTTTGATTTTGGTGCTGTGAACCACGGGCCGGACCTAGCAAGGTCAATCGGAGCTAATAAGACGCAGGACTATTTATGTTAACATAGCAGAATATACCGATACATATAGCGGAGGAACTAGTTCCGGAAACTATTAGGCAACGGTACAACACTATTCTATTATGACATATTATTGTAAACAAACGAATGAATTAACAAAATAATAAAAAGGTCTGTTATACGGAAATTCACCCAAATATCAATACTTTAGCCATAAATTCATGATCGCGTTACAATTATATCATCGAATGTCTATTATTGTATGTGTTATTGCATGAAAACCGGCTACTAACCTGTGCAAAGAAAGTTGAGGTTGATTTTCATTCTTCTTTGCACCACACTTCACAATACAACACACAGGCATGTTGAATTGCTGTTTTTCAACATTTACATGCAGTTTTAAAGGTAAAGTCCTAGTAATTTTCTCGCAAATCTCAATAATACAAAAAATAAACAACCATTTGACAGCTGAACTACCACGAAACTTGGCGACAAAGATGGCTGCTCTGGCACCTACCTACAACCGTGTATAGAATAACAGGGCATCTCCTGTTATATCCCATCTCAATGTTTCCGAGGCACAGAGGGGTCTCGGTATGTAAAGCCTTTTCCTTTTTTTCTTTTTCCTTTTAAAAATGTATTTCTTGCAAATAAATATTATTATTATTATTAGGTCTTTACCTATGAAATTGCCGTTCTGCAGTACTGGCCATTTCAAATCAAAATAATGTTTGTTTAGCTAAGAATTCTAATTTCAAATTAATTTTATTTTAAAAACATGGAATTTTGTTTCCAAAAGTAGTCATTTGTTTATTGATTAGTGTTACATTTTCATCGCATTTCAATCTTTTTCGTCATCATGGATACGTTAAAAATTCGAGTAATTATGAAATATGAGTACCGTCGTGGCAGCAACGCGGCACAAGCGGCACGCCACATCAACGACGTTTACGGAGCTAACACTGCAAACCAACGCACCACCTGTTTGCTCGCTTCCGTTCTGGAAATTTCGACCTGAAAAATGAACCTCGCGGTCGTCCGAAGACTGGTCGACAGTGACGAATTAAAGGCGATTGTGGAAGCTGATGATACACAATCTACGGCTGAATTAGCAGGAGCTTTCGACGTTAGCGTCAAAACAATATTGGTCCATTTGCGTCAAATTGGCAAGGTAAAAAGCTTGACAAATGGGTGCCCCACGAACTCAATGATCGCCAGCGCGAAGCACGCGTCGAGACGTGCCTTGCACTGCTCAACAGACACACAAATGAAGGAATTTTGAACCGCATTGTTACCTGCGATGAAAAATGGATTCTGTTTGATAACCGCAAGCGCTCAGCAAGTTGGTTGGATCCTGGTTCAGCACCTAAACAATGCCCTAAACGAAAACTCACCCCTAGAAAAGTGATGGTCACTGTTTGGTGATCTAGCGCCGGTGTGATTCATCATAGCTTCTTACCAAACGGGGTGAGCATTACTGCAGATGTGTACTATGAAGAACTGAACACAATGATGGAGAAGCTGGCACATCTCCAACCAGCATTGGTCAATCGCTCGTCTCCGCTGCTCCTGCACGACAACGCGCGACCTCATACTGCACAGCAGACGGTCTCCAAGTTGCAAGAACTGGGGTTGGAAGCTCTCCGTCATCCACCCTACTCACCAGACCTTGCGCCTACAGACTACTATTTTTCCAGAATTTGGATAACTTCTTGGCGGGAAAAAAATTCAATACCCGAGAGGCAGTACAAAATGCCTTTGAAGAATTTGTTGCCTCCCGTCCAGCTGATTTCTTTAAGAAGGGCATTAATAAACTGCCACTGCGTTGGCAAAGATGCATTGATTGCATGGGTGATTATTTCGATTAATACAAATAAAAAATATGTACATGAAAAAAATTCGTTTAAATTTTTTCATACAAAACGGCAATTTCATAGGTAAAGACCTATTATTATTATGTTGGGGTCGGCTTCCAGTCTAACAGGATGCAGCTGAATACCAGTATTTTACATGGAGCGACTGTCTATGTGACTTCCACAACCCAGTTACTGGGTAACACGACATCCCTTGTAGTTGTCAGACTTTCGGGCTTCTGACTACCCGTAACGACTGTCAAAGATCCACGAATGACAGCCGGGACCAAAGCCTTAGCGTGATTTCCGAGGCACCGATGGGTCTCGTTATGTAAAGATGGTCACCCATCCACAGACCAGCCGCGGCAAGCGTAGCTTAGCCTGATCGATCGACCTGTGCGGCTGTTATTATGTAGCCACGGGCCCCTGAGAAGATCGTACGACATTACACTATACAAATAGCAAAAGTACACTAAACGGGCTGTCTCTGTATCAGTTAAATTACGAATTTTTTTAATAGATTATGCTTCGTAACCTAGCTTTTTTCACAATTTATCTATATGTGGACCCCATTGAATCTTAGCATCCATGTTTCTTCTCTATGTGAGATCAATGTAAAAATATAAAATAAAGAAACTATTCCAAATAATTATAAGGTTAAAAAACCGGCCAAGCGCGAGTCGGATTCGCGCACGAAGGGTTCCGTAAAGACGGCAAAAAAATCATATCTGTTGTATGTGAGCCCCCTTAAATATTTATTTTATTCTCTTTTTTAGGTTTTTTTTTGTTATAGCGGCAACACAAATACAACATCTGTGAAAATTTCAACTGTCTAACTATCACGGTTCATGAGATACAGCCTGGTGACAGACCGACGGACGGACAGCGGACCGGTAGTAATAAGGTTCCTTTTTACCCTTTCGGTACGGAACCCTAAAAATAAGCAGATGATCAGTCTCAACCGACGGCGCCCGTTCACGTACGACGCATTATAGTTTGTTAACCAAACGTGACATCACTTTTTCCCAACTATGTTAGGGTCGGCTTCCAGTCTAAACGGATGCAGCTGAGTACCAGTATTTTACATGGAGCGACTGCCTATCTGCAGTGGCGGACTAAGCTTGTCCGGGGCCCGGGGCGGTAATACAAAAAATGGCCATTTGTATTTCTAGTAACATCATGCAAAAAATGAATAACGCCTAAAAAATGAAAGTATATCGTGCGTAATAATTATACTCTACCTATATCATGGGCCTCGCAAGCAGCAGGGTATTTCAGGAAGGTGCATATTCATCTCCTCATTATGCATGAAAAGCAAGCAAGGATGTGAGAGCGAGCGACAAGAGCTCGTAAATCGAAATGTTTCACATATACAACGTGTAACGGAAAGGGGGTATCAACCCTGAAGGAGGTGAATGTGCTCATGAAACTCAACAACTTTCCCCAAAGAACATAGGTCGAAATATGAAAAAAAAATTTGGCCCTCCCTTACAAAACTGACTACCAGCTGTTTGATTTACTATGGGAGGGCCAAATTTTTTTTTCAAATTTAGACCTATGTTCTTTGGGGAAAGTTGTTGAGTTTCAGGAGCACATTCACCTCCTTCAGGGTTGATACCCCCTTTCCGTTACACGTTGTATATGTATGTTTAACTTGTTTGGGATTGATTAAAAAGTACTTCTTAAGATTTGGGGCCCCCTTGGAGCAGGGGCCCGGGGCGGGCCGCCCCTGCCGCCCCCCTCTTAGTCCGCCAGTGCCTATCTGACCTCCATAACCCAGTTTCTGGGTAATACGATTGAAAGTTCCCCTTATGGGTTTGTAGCTTCCTGTAGTAACATAGGACCAAAATCAAAATCAAAAGTCATTTATTCAAACTAGGCTGAGAATCAGCACTTTTCGAACGTCAAAATTACAAAAGACAGTCCCCCAAAACGCCCGCCCTTCACCACTTCCTAGTGCTTTCGCTGGGAAGAAGAAGTGGCGCAACAAACTCCCCAGCAGCACAGCTGTCTGTTCAGTTAGAAAATACTTGACTGAATACAATACAAGGTATGCAAAGTAATTAACATTACAAGACACAGGACACTAAATTTAATTATTTGCCATATGTCAGCTAGCAACGCCAATATACCAAGAAATACAATAAAAAACTATACGTACTCAAGCAAAAATTAATAAATGAAAATTAAATAAAAGCCTCCAGGTATGAAGGGCGTGACCGCTAACATATTTATGCAATGCTGGGTTCTGTTTACATAGCTGTCGCTTGAAGTCACAAATGATAAACTAGGACCATCGAAGGAAACTAAATAAACAAGTTATTACTAATTATAACAATAATAAATTCAGCTTTCTACACAGTGTAATATGCTCCGTTTGGTTAGAGGGGCTTGTGGCTAAGTAATAACAGCCCCACGGGTCGATAAATCAAGTTAAGCTACGCTTACCGCGGTTGGTCTGTGGATGGGTGACCATCCAACCAGTACATACCGAGACCCCTCCGTTCCTCGGACAGCATGTTAAGCCCTTGTTCCCGGCTGTCATTTTTAGATCTTTGACAGTCGTTACGGGTAGTCAGAAGCCCAAAAGTCTGACAGCCAGTCTTACCAAGAGGTATCGTGTCGACCAGTAACTGGGTTAGAAACCGACCCCAAGATAGTTAGGTAGGCAGATTGATTGATCTTTATGGATTCCCTTCAGTTCGTTTCTCCTAATACAAAAGTAGACAGACATACTTTTTTTTTTCAAATGTTTTTTTTAATCTAATATGAATTTCCTCTAACAGATTCTAATTGCGTACAGTAGCCGGCACATAACTTGGCAAGAGTCCTCCCCTTTTCATCTCCTTTCTTTAACTTTCTTCTAAACAGACGTGTTTAAAATAAATTATGGAAATAACCGTAGAATAATTACATGCAATCGAAAGTGATAATTTTTTTGTTGCACTAAGTGTACATGCGCAAACTTATTCCCACTACGGCAAAACCTTGCCAAGTTACGTGCCGCCGACTGTACGACTAACACACTACCAATCTCAAACTGAACCATTTTGAAAGATATTGCTAATCCATTGCGATTTTTTCGAACATATGAAATGTTCGAAAAATCGTCTGCTTAGCAACCTAAATAACGCAATGAATGTTGTTGAGCTGTCAAAATGAAAACCATTGCTACTGACAGCGTAGAAAAAACTAAAAGGACTGTAATTATTGTTATTTTTTTTTTTAAACTTTGTTTCACACTAGGAATATTTCCTGTATCGTGGGTGCGTTTACAAACACTGAAAACTCACATACACAAACAGCCAGACCCGGAACAACTACTTGTAGGTCATACAAATATTTGTTCCGTGCGGGAATCGAACCCGCGACACGGAGCGCAGCAGTCAATCGCTTAACCATTGCGCCAACCGTGCCGTCTAAATTGCTTAAATTCGTCGTAATTCTTTAAATTGTACCAAACTTTTGTACCTAGAGTAAATATTATCCTGAGAGTAAATTTTGAACTTTCGATAGTTTTTCCACGCTAGAACTGACAGACGTCAATATTATTCCAAAATATAACCGAGGATAAAAGATAACCGAGGAGCAATTCTCGTAACTTAAAGAATGTTCAGAGTCTGATCTGTCTCAATATGTCAAAAATACCGCTAATTTCATTACATTTTTCACAGGTTTTTGGCCTTCTGACTTTGGTAACATCAGGCCTTAATGTGTCTGGAAAAGTTTTTTGGTTTGTGCAATGAAGCGCTTATAAATATCAATACTGTTACCAATCAAAGGATTTGAAGTGGGGCCGGTTGTTGCAAACGGTTGGTTAACGTAGCATACGTACGTCAAATAATAACGATTCCGTAATCGTTATTATTTGACGTACGTCAATGCTATAATGTTGTAATTGTTATTTGTAACAACGATATTTTTGGTTTGACGATATATTTGACGTATACGCGTGCGTCAAGTGGCCGTGAAACTACCCGCCCTAAGTCTCTACCGTAATTTTATTCGTGTAAAATGAGGGATTTCCTATTTTAATATCTTCATAATGTTTTTATCTCTAGGTCAAGAAGTCAGTAATTTTTTACACTAGCACAATATTATGTGGTCATTATTCTCGTGATCAATAAACCTAACATGATAATTGATAAAAAATAGTATAAAAATATCACTTTATTCATTGACCCATACACAAAGTAGGTAAGTCATAAAATAACAATTTTATGTAAACATTTTTTTTTTCTTGCGGTCTCATAACTATTATTAAGTGCATACTTAGATAACGCGTTTACTTAATTCATCTTTGTTGGTATCTCTAAATTAATATGTTGGATTCAGGAAAAAAATCTCTTTACCACTTTGTCATTGATGATGCATCGGTTCCCCGAACTATACGTGTCGTCATGTTCCATTATACTACATGGCCAAAACACGAGGTCCACGTTTTTTATGACCGTACATTCGTATACCAGTTTTCGTGGCTGACGGTACCGCTAGCACGTTAGGTCGAGCTTTTTTGAAGACGTAAAGTGTATCGGGACGCGAAGTCCAGATAGCAGTTGAGCGCGACGCCTCAGTATCGCGCGAGTTACCGCCCGCGCCGGTCACGTTATGCCGCTCGACGAAGTCGGCCGAGCGCTCCCGAACACGCTCACGAAAAATCGCAGCCGGTAATTGACCAACATGTGATCGGCAAACACAAAATACCATAGAGTAATAACCTCAAAGTATCACCAAAAACTTTCCGCCGCTTTCACTATTTGAGGTTAGGATTTTTCCGGTTAACGTTTTTCCGAACAACTTCGCGCGTTCGAAAACCTTAGTTTCGCGATTTGGCAGCCGGTCCGGCGTTTTGCAATTGCATAACAATGCAGCGAAGGCCGGACCGCGTGGAAAAGTTGATTTTATCATTTCGCACAGGTGAAAATTAGTGTTTAGTGCCTAGGTGGTCTGTTTCCACGCGGCGTGCGTACGTGATCACTGATTTGGGACGATTTCAGTGTAACGACTTGTGCGCTTGCTTGCCTGTTACGAAACGCTCGGGGCGAACAGTTTCTTACCGAAAAAAATTTTTTTTTAGTTTCATCTGACGACAGTTATCTGCTAATTGCTTGACAAAATCTCTTTTGGCACGAAGGCGCACTGTAAGTTTGAGCGCTCAACATACATTGTAAACGGCGTGAGCGCACCAATTATTTAAGTAAACATTTGCAGACTTATACGTTTTATCGCGTCCTTTATCGATTCTTTTAATTTTCTTATTGACAACGTGGGTTTATTTTTAATTTGTTTATTTTTCTCCGTGTGACGCTACTGGCGTTTTTATTACTCTATGATATTTTAGTGCCGAAATTACAAAAGTGTATTTTTAAGTGGTTCATGTGTTAGCTAATAATGTGCGTGATTTTCAGTTCGCAGAGAAACGTCGGTGGGAAATATTACTAGTATCAATTACCTTCCCTGTGTGATGTCTATTTGCACCAATAATACGAGTGTTGAGTTATTCGAGTTAGAGTTACAATAACCACAAGTGAACACGATCTGTTCGGAAACTGTACGAAAGTGACACGCCGTTGGGAAACTGACGCGGTTTTGAAAAACATCCATTTGTGTGAACTAACGTATTTCGAAAGTGTGACTTCGGTTTCAGGAGAAAAATTCAAAGTGTATCAGTTTATTGGTTCCAAAATTTTGAATGTGCAACATCTGTCCTCGGCAGTGTGTAGACATTTGAACAGGTGAGTTGCTTCTCATTACCGTTTTCATGATTTATTGTCTGTAGTATTTTTTTTTTATTTCATGACAGACAATGTTTTCCATTTCGGGGCTCGCTCAAATAGAGAGCAATAAAAATGAAAATAATTTCGTGTAAATATTTTTAGCGGTTCGTAAATTATTAAAAGTGTTGTAGGCTCTGGCAAACCGACCTAAGTCATAAAATGGTTATTTTGAGAAAAAAGTGTGAGTGAGTAGTTAGAGAAAGTGAGTTTATGAGTGCATCAGTCGTCGCACTTAGTAATATTAATCTATTTGTATTTATAGTAGGTGCATAGCTTATAAACGACGTTGTATCATCAACAGCTAGCACTAAAGGTAGGTGTTATTTTAGAAATAGTCCACTACTGGCAATACTAGACAGGCATTTCACAGCAAACCTAATGGCACGTGTTCATACGAATACACATTCTAGTTCGTATGTTCACGGCTGAGCTATACGTGGTAGGCAGAGATTGAAGAAGAATGAGGATGGAATTATAGAGATTTACATACTCCATGTGAAATAAAAAATTTAATGAATTTATTTTTTAATTCATTTAATTAATTAAATAAATAAGGAGCATAAATATTACCGAAATATTTTGTCCTAGTTTGAAAATAGTAGGATTGACCTTTTTACCCAGAAAAAATAAATATTGTTAGTTAGTTCCTAAAAAATGGCTTCTTTATACATATTAAAGGAATTTTCTATGACCAATATATCAGAGCACCAGCAGTGTGTCTGAGCAACACATTTTACTCAAATAAAAGTCAATTATAAATAAATTAAATTGAATTGTCTCTTTGTAATGTCAAAATAACAGCTTTTTACTGAATGTATATGAAAGTATATACGTTACTTATATAAAAAAAAAACATTTTTTTAAATTTTTTGAAAGATAAAACAATTTTCTTATTTTTGTCTGTGTCGGTTTGTTCCGGCTAATCTCCGAAACGACTAGGCCGATTTGGACGGGTTTCACTGGTAGATAGCTGATTTTATATAGAGTAACTGAGAGAGTAATTATTATTTGAGGAAAACACAATGTAAGGTTTTTGTGCAGAGGGGCGTGGGTTGAACTCCCGGAAATAGAAAAATTATTGAATTAATGTTGTTCTGGCATATTACTTCTTTTTCCCCATGACAGTAAAACCGAGTATCTATTCAAAATATTTTTCGTGAAGCAGTTTTATTAAGTACTTATCACTTACCCACCCAATTTAGTCATTTGGTATTGAATCTTTTTATTTAATTATATAGATAGATAGATAGATAAACCATTTATTTGGCGCACACAAAAGACTGCAAAACACAAAAGTAAAATTAGATGATAATCAATTACATGAATTAAGTACATATAAAAACAAGGTGCCGATACAAAAATAAATAGAAAAACACACACATTGAAATAAAAGGTATCTACTTATCTAAAGCATTTAAAAAGCCAATCGTATGTACGCGTGCACAAGTATATAAAAAGGAACGAAAATAATCAAGGGGCATCAAAAAATTCGACCGCATCACTGTCAATAGGAAAAGTGTCCAAAAGGCTGGCAGAATTGCCACGTTGTATGGCAATGCTGATTCTTTGGCCATAGAATAGGCCAACCCTCTGGTCACGTGAAGAAACTGAATACAAAAACAGGAGCTATCTCAGTTTTACAACATACAGCTACAAATATAACTAAGTATATATATTATGTATATATAAAAATGTGTGAACACTTTTCCTGTTGCCCGAGAAGTAATTTCACTTTCGTTTTAAGCTGCTTGCAATGAAAATACATACTAGTAGACTATGTTGTAGGATTGCAGTACTTTTTATACAAGGTACAACTAACATCTACTAGAATTAATGCCTGTTTTCACTAACACTGGGCGTCAATGTAATGCAAAAATTAGGTGATGACTAAAGTTTCGACACCGATTCGCCGATGTTTAACGCTTAGGCAACTGTTAGGGATAGCAACAAACGTTCATTAGAAAACCAGCGCCAGACAGCATCTGTCTGGCATTAATGCTGAAATGAAACTTCTTGACGCAGCCGTGAGGCACACACTATTCTTGTTTCAGACATTATTTTGTTAATTTTGTATTTTGTGTTTCACGAACTGTGTCCAAATAAACTTTATTCTTTCAACAGACTTCTAACAATATTGACAGACGTCAAAAACGTAGATTTCGAAGCTTACGTGGTTTAGAAGCGCGTTTAGTTACCTACTGAGTGACGAGTGTTGAAATGGGAGTAGAATGTAAGGGAGCGTCTCGCCACCAGAAGTCATTGGTGCATCTTTATCACTAGTAGAGCATTTGATCGTGGGGAGGTCCCACAGTCACACTCTACACTTACACCCCACAGACATGCACTTAACACTCACATACAACACTCCCACATGCACAACACTATGCACTTACTTATTTTAATTTTTAACTATTTTTTAATTTTTACTTTTTTTTATTATAATTTTTAAGGATTTAAATAGTTTACTGGTTTGTTTTTTTGTGTTAATATTTATTATTGTTCTTTTTAACAACTACTGTTTTTTCATCTCTCGGATCTGGAACTCTGTCGTCTCCTTCTTGGAGGTGGGCGTTAACAGCTGCGACACAGTTTATAACTAATGTAGCTACGAGTATTTACGTACGCAATCAAATTGTAAAATGTGTTTTTGTTGCAATAAAGATTATTATTATTATTTTTCTAGCAGTATCTACTTGAATTCCTCGAACTGCCTCGAACTGCCTCATGTCCGGGTTTCGATTCCCAGGTCGGGCAAAATGTTATTGGGTTTTTTCCACCTGAAATTTCTCAGTAGCAGCTCTGGATTTGTGCCCATTTCGCCCCCTACTACATGGGACTTAACATAACTGGAACAATGTGGGTGAACTAACACCTCTGCCTGACCTGTTATGTTATGTTAGCAGAACTCTTAGTAAAAGAGCAGAGGAATTCGCACCACCATATCTATTTCTACCGCCAAACAGCATTGCTCTTCTCCAACCAATTTGAAGGGTATGGTGGTCCCGGTGCAATTACCTATAGGTAATATCTCGGCGCTGCTCCTACATACTCAGTCTATCATGTGCTGAGACACAGGCCTCCTCTCTTCGAGAGGGAATGGGCCGTAATCCACCACGCGGCCCCAGTGCGGGTTGGTAGATGTCACATGTCTTCGAATTGTTGGTTCTAGGGCATGCCGGTTTCCTCACGATGTTTTTTTTCACCGTTTCGAGTGCAGTGGTGATGAAATACTTTACACAAAGTAAAGAGCTTGTCTGGGTTCGAACCCACGACCTAACTCGTAAGTCGAGGCTAGTATTTAATATTCCTCACGAAGTTTTCCTTCACCGATGTCAGTAATGTCCCAAATAGACTCAGAAAGTAGAGATGAATTGATAAAGTCACCCAAGTGACTTTGTGTGGGATCAAATCCACAATCTAGTGATTGAGAGGCGAGGAAAAAAGGAACTAAGTTTTTTTTTTTAACAAAAACAATTTCTCCTGTGTTGTGGGTGCGTTTACAAACATTTAAAGTCACATACACAAACAGCCAGACCCGGAACAACTACTTGTAGGTCATACAAATATTTGTTCCGTACGGGAATCGAACCCGCGACGCGTAGTGCAGCAGTCATTCGATTAACCACTGCGCCAACCGAGTCGTCGGAGTTGTTATTAATCGTCTCATTTTGTGTCTGAAGGAAACAGATTATATAACGATTGTAGTAGGCGTTGGGCCAACAGCCTGTCATGGCAGATGTCGCTTGAGTTCAATGATTGCAGAGCAAGCGCGATGGGAACCCATCAATTCAAACGTTATCGTAGTTGGGTTTGCTCTTGTTATATTTTGGTTTATTGATTTGTCGGTCAAAGATTTTTTTTTTGTAACGCTCGTGTTTTCGCCAATTATAAGTCCCCTATTTTTAACCGACTTCAAAAAGGAGGAGCTATGTTACGCGATATCTACGACAGTTGTGGATCGATTTCAAAAAATATTTTTTTATGAATAAAGTATGCTTCAAGGGTGGTCGCGTATAAATTTTATTAACTTTGCTCGGGTAGTTTTTGAATTAGCTTCAATAATAAGATTTTTTCCACTTAATTTATATTTATGATGTTTTAATACTGATATGTAGGTACATAGCAGGCAGTTTTATATGAATTTGTGTGGGGTAGGTACAAATAAAAAGTAAATATAAAATAAACAACTTCCAAAAAAAACACTACATAAAGAAAACTAAATTTAATTTCGGACGTCTGTGGCAAAAAACGAAAATGCCCAAATCAGACCTAAAACAACAACAATGGATTCAGCACATGATTCTGAGGTCCCTGCGTTGAAATTTTTCGTCAGTTGTTAAAAAGAAAAAATGCTTTTCAGTACATTTTGACCGCGTAGGTAGGGACTTTAAATTTCGTTTAATTTTATTTTATTTCTTGGGAGTCTGGAATCCGTTAAGCCGCTGGTCCAGATGTCATACGTAGATCAATGACAGTCGTTACGGATGGTCAGAAGCCCGAAAATCTGACATCCAGTCTCACCTGGGTGTATCGTAATACCCAGTAACTGGGTTGTGGAGGTCAGATAGGCAGTCGCTCCACGTAAAATACTGGTATTCAGCTGCATCCGGTTAGAGTGGAAGCCGACCCCAACTTAGTTGAGAAAAGGCTAGGCAGATGATGAGCCTGGAATCATGTGCCGAATTCAAGGTTACAGTTGGTATTCTATAACATAATTTTCTACATAAAAGTTTGGCTACTAAACTTCACCTTTGTCTCAATCAGGTAAAAAAAAAACTTTATTACGGGCCAAAGATGGAATCGTAGACAGTTTTTTTCTATCTAAAACCAGCCACAATGGCTCCGGTTTATTTTATTATCTACAAGAAAAACATAATCTTATTCTAATAGCTTATTTGCACCCACTTAACATAATATGCATAATCCTTTTGACTAAGAAGCCATTTTATTGGTTGTATGATAATATTTATAGGATTTAGGTGTTTTGGCTAAATGTTAAGCTTATTAGTAGTGTATTCGCACGAATTTACAAGCCCGAAATGGGCGTCACTTTAAAAAAAAAATATTTTTGTCTATAAGTGCCTCGCACGAATTGGCACATCTTTGATTTTATGCAATTAAAGTTAAGAAAAAGTACACGTTTTATAATATTTGACTCTTCACATCACTTCTGTGTGCTAGTGTCCTTTTTAGTGTTTTTTTTTAGTGTACTTTACTTTACTTTAGGCGAGTAAATCCATGCGAATCGACTAATAAGCCAAATCGTATACGTTGTAACTAAACAATTTTGCAGATCAAGATTACTGAAGACTAACGATGTGCGACCTATCGTGGGTGGACATCGATAAGATATCGAAGAAGTGCGTGTTTTTATCGTATCTTCCTGGTTCCGGATAGAAAGAAAAAAAAGGTTTTAATGGCAAGCGGAATCGGTCACATTAGGTTTAGACTAAGCTTCTTTGAAAGAAGAAAAACTTTTTTAAATCCGTTTTTCATTAATTATAGTTTATTAAAACCGGGTTCCGTACCACAAGGCAAAAAACACCGAAAAAACCCGTTCGTTGTATAGAGACCCCCTTAAATTTTTATTAACTTTGTTTTATTTTTATTGTTTTTTGTTATAACGTCAATAGAAATACAAACTAAGTATATGAAAATTTCAACGGTCTACGTATTAGGGTTCATGAGATACAGCACTAAATATAAAGGTATATTGTAGGAGTATTCAATATTTTGTGTTATTTTAGCTAAACACTAACTAATCCAGACTTAATTAAGCACACAATTTCAACATTCTACTTAAAATTTGCATAATGAGATATACACGTATGCATTGTACACGCGAATATTAAACTTACAAAACGTTGAAAGACAACAATATCCGAGTTTACACACAGTGTTACGAGGCAATTTATACAAAACTTCAGTAATAAAAGTGACAAATTATGTAAACGTCACATAATTATGCATTACGATCTTCTGCTCGACAACTTTGTCCGCGCGTTTCGTCGTTTCGCATCACCTGGCCGAGCTGTCACTTCGTTTTGGCTTAGCGTTATTTCTTTTTGCTCGGCTCTTAAGGGCCCTAGCGTGATGTTAAATAGCCTACAACCTTCTTCAAGAATCGGGCTATAAAATGCCTAAATATTTTTTGAAATCCGACTGGTAATTCCTGAGATTACTCCCTACATACAAACTTACAAAGTAACAAATTATACCTCTTTATAAAATTAAATTCCCGCCGTTTAAATCCTTTTACCCGTTTTCCCGTAGAAATGAAGCATTTTCCCGCGGTAAAAAGTAGCCTATGTTCATCAGGGATAATGTCGGCTTCTAATGGTAAAACAATTTTTCATATCGGTCCAGTAGTTTCGGAGCCTATTCAATACAAACAAACAATCAAATATTTCCTCTTTATAATATTATTATTATTATCATTATTATATTATATATAAAGAGGCACACTATATGAGGTATACAAATATTAATTAGTATAAATATTCATTTGTGTACGAGACAAAACAGCGCCTTCGACCGTCTGTAAAACAATGGCCTCGTAATGAAAATTTTCTTCAAAACTAAAAATAGTCGGCCATGATGACTTTTTGTTACAAAGTTTAGAATCGCACGGAATTTTTAGTTTCGCTATCTCATTCACGCCTACCGGTATCTGGCACTGATTTGATTACGACGATAAACCGAAGAAAGTATACAATGCACGATAGTGGCTGCGTTATAAATACTTATCTATTGCCCCGTTTCGTGTTATCTATACCGAAAATGTGGCGGTAGTCGTTGTTGGGTTTGATTGATTACTTAAACGTCTCGCCGAAATTCCGGGATCAAAAAAAAAAAAAATAAGATGGTTTTTTTTTCTAAATTTTTTGTCACTGTACTCACTGGGCGACTTGTTGAATCTCTGGCGGTTGTGGAACTCTACTGCGACGCGATTCGCCCCTGACCACTTTCTCGTTTGAAGTTAGGACAAATTGTATGATAATTTTATTTATATAAAGCTTGCTACAGTTCAGGGTTAGCGGGGACCGCGCCAACGAAGCGTCACGCATGCTCAGTTGCTCACAAATATTCTCTCAAGTGACGTAAAGTACTTAAGGCTAAACTATTCAGTCCCGCGGGGTAATTGCGTAACACACTGTTACGCAATTACCCCGCGGGACTGAATAGTTTAGCCTTAAGTACGTTACGTACACAGTACAGCAGTAGCTTTCATTTTGACAGTTCAACAACATTCATTGCGTTATTTACGTTGCTGAGCAGACAATTTTTTCGAACATATGAAGCAATGGATTAGCAATATCTTATATTATTGGTCAGAAGAACTGTAAAATGAAAATCTTCGTCTGGTAAGTGAATAAGTAAGTACCTACCTACTATTTGTACCCGTAACCAAAAGCAAATTAGGTATACATAACTGGCGGCGCGCCCCAGGTTCGTACAGGTGCAATGTTTTTTTTTCGAATTTCCAAAATATTCTTTCATACAAACCTTGTCCTGGCGATACCAGACACAACAAAAAAGGAATGATCCAATTTGGTGCAGTCATTAAAAATAAAATACATATTTAGTGTACAGCATCAATCAAGTTTTCACGCTAGGTAGAGTCACAAGTAAAAATCGAGTCTGCAAGATTTTTTTTGAGTATCCTTATAAATACAATAAAAAAAAATACATTACATGCTTACTGTTTAACCACAACACTTTTCAATTACAAATATTAACCGTATTTTGCATATACTACTTATGCTTAAAAGGGGGGAAGGGGGGGGGGGGGGTAAACTATTCTTACCAAGTCACAGGAACGCTAGGCCACAATATATTACAAGCCAGTTAATAATGAATGGAAATCTATCTGTCAGCTTCATATCAGTCAGTAGTAAGTCAATAGAAGAAATATGGGTCAATGATATTGTCCTAGGATATCTTGTTCATAAAATATAATTAGGGTATCTCTCTCGAAATTATTTTTTTTGCAAGAGGACTATGCTTCGATGGGTCACTTAGGATTTTAAGATGAATAATAACAGCCGCACGGATCGATCTTCAAGGTTAAGCAATACTTGCCGAGGTCGGTCTGTGGATGGATGACCGTCCGGTACATATCGAGAGCTCTCCGTGATTCGGAAGTAACGTTAAGCTTTTGGTCCCGGCTGTCATTTGTAGATCCTTGACAGTCGTTACGGGTAGTCAGCCTGTAAGCCGTAAGTCTGACAACCAGACTTATAGTGTTACCTGGTGTTGGGTTAACTGGGTTGTGGTGGTCAGATAGGCAGTCGCTCCATGTTAAATACTGGTATTCAGCTGCATCCGGTTATACTGGAAGCTGACCCGAATATAGCTGGGAAAAGGTTAGGAAGATAAAGTTAAACCTAACTCTCGAAAAATGTAGATGTTTTTCAGTTTTTTCTAGTACCTAATAGAGGTACTAGAAATGCGTCGCCTAAACTAGCCAATGCTACGTGCATCTACAGAATCGGCGCCAAATTCATAAAATAAAAAGAAATGCAATAAAAAACAAAACAAATACCATACATTTATTGTTAATGTCAAAATTTTACATTTGCATACACTTAATCACTATGCGGAATTTTAGTGGCCCGAAGAACCGCAGCGTAGTAACCGAAACTAAGATTCAATCGTTATAAAGTGATTGATACACACGACAAAGTATCTACTTGAAGTTTTATAGTTAATGTGTGAGAACCATCGCCCAATCGCTATTAATAAGCTATTCGGCTATTTTAACAAACAAATAGACAGTCCTAAAATCAATAACGCTATACGAAAAGTCAATTAACCTTAAATTTGGGAAGGCGGCTAAAATGACGCTGAACTTTGGTGACGTGCGGAGGAAGCTTGTAAGCGAGATTAAAATAAGAAAGATTTTCCTTTTTTTAGGCATAGTATTATTATGATTTTTATATTTTATGCTCTATGATTCTTTGCCCTCCTTTTTTATATACATGTAGATATTATTATTTTAAGTCTGTTAGCTTATACAATGTAAATATTATCTTGTTTGTAATTAACATGGCATAAAATAATATTATTTAAAACAAGCTTAAAAACTACGTGGAACTAGTTTGTAAGCGGCTGGTATCTGCACTAGGAATAACTGTAGGTATATCAGCAGGCTAATTGTGTAACACACTATCAGTAGTAATGGGTTTCATTTAAACAGTTCAACAACATTCATTGCGTTATTTACGTTGTTGAGCAGACACATTTTCCGAACATATGGAGCAATGGATTAGCGATATGCTTCAAAATGATTTAAATTGAGAGTAATAGTATTTTACGCAGGTAGTTGATAAAAATGAATGAACCACCAACACCATTTTATTTCGCATACTTTGGGAAACTAGTTACAGTTGCGAAAGTGACAAATGGCTCAAAGCGTCGCTAAAAATAGAAAATGGCTTCCGAGTTCATGGATGTCATTAGCACTAACACGCCACTAAAAGTAGTTACTCATTTGCGTAACCTTTTTGTTTTCAGAGCACGTGGATTTCTAAGCTCTTTAGAGCTTTTAAGGGCTCTAATTTGTATCGACAGCATTACAATGATGAATTTTGTATGAGATATTTAGACATCTTCAATGAAGCAAAACACGGTGATAGTCTGAACAATTTAAGTTTGAAACGTACATACATAATCAGCCTATAATGTTCCCACTAAAACAGGCTTCCACTCTGTGAGAGGGGATGGATCGTAATCTACCACGTGGGCCCAGTGCGGGTCGGTAGATGTCACATGTCTTCGAATTTCTGGTTCTAGAATATGCCGGTTTCCTCACGAGGTATTTCTTCTTCACCGTTTTGAGAGCGGTGGTGAACTGGTGATGAAATAATTTACACAAAGTAAAGTGCCTGTCTTGGTTCGAACCCACGACCTACGACTCGTAAGTCGGACCTGCAACGTATTTAAACGAAAAATAAATGGGTTGTAAAGGAAGGTTGTTTTGCTTCAAACCTGGCATGTCGATGATAGTTAAAATAGATAAAATCTAACATGGTAGAAACACTTCTCGTCTTTATCTTTATACTTACAACAACAGTAAACATTTCCCTTAGTTTAAAATGCCTTGCGTGGGATTTAGCAAGTGATCCTTGTATGTTTTACTTGCACCAGGAGTGAACAAAAGCATAAGATCATCGTAAAAACCGAATACGGCTTCATTCACGTATGTACCTGCATAGACAGGTATTCTATTTTTATTGACATAGAGTAGGGCATTTTATATGAAGTATGTTTTCTCACACATTAATTCCCTTTTAAGGAGGACTGAAATATTTATGTGTATCGGTTGCTGGTGCTACATTTTTGTGGACAAAAATAAAGCAATGGCTGACTTGCTAAACAAACACGTATACTTCTGGGCTTGCTCGTTCCATCATAGTCGCCTTCCATCGCTTTCCACCAGGCGAGATCGAAGTCAGGAGCTGGCCCATATCGTAAAAATAATTTTCCTTATGGTTTTATTATTTTCTAGAATTGCTTATAGTTAGAAGAAATGCTTAATGGTGTTAAAAAAAGTAATTTTTCATATCTCCCATTATAATTATATGGCCATGAAAATGTCTCAAGGTTGTCAATTTGCTTCAGTATCTGTCAAGTCAATTTTTACCTCTATTTTATTGACATTTGCTAAGCCAATCTCTTCGAGTGACCGAGGCAGATACGTTTTACATTTTATTAGAAGCGCGTGTGTAATTCTCAAGAAACTCAAGAAAAAAATTAAAGTGTGAGTACTTAGTTCTATACGAAATTATAAAAATACGAATAAAATAAGACGTTTTAAATAATTATGAATGTTTAAAAATCTAAATAAAAATCATTCCGTTTCCATTTTTTACACAAAGTACGATTCGCGCAGCAACATTTTAGCCGCCAAAAAGCTGTAGAATGCGCTCGTGCATCCGAAACTCCGAAAGTCGAGATAAAAACGTAGGAAAGTTACACAAATGACTGTTACTCGTATAAACTAAATAACCGGACCCGATGAAGGGCTCTGAATACACTGTATAATTTAATGATTTTTCGGAATTTTTCCGAAGTGACACGTGCTTCACGGTACAAAGTGGAACAAATCAATTTATTATGCATTCAAAATAGATTTATTCTATTTGAGTTCGTTTTTTTAAATAATTCTGTTATCGAACGTTTGGGTTACCTAAATAGTCATAACTAAGTAACTAGCCTGTGTTGTCTCACTGCAGGCCCCCCTCAAAGGCGAGGCAAGTCTTTTGCGAGTCGTCAGTCCTTTCGGTAGGAGTCACGCACATAGTCACAAAAAGTATTTAATTACGATGTTATTTAAAATTCAATTACTTTGTTGTATTGTTTTTGATTATCTTACATTTTATTTATTGATTCCTTTATTTCCTTTTTTTAACTTGTATTATCCAACATAGTACTTTGATTAGCCATGTTGTCACTAGTTCTGTCAGTGACATAACTAATGCCCCATCTCCATGAACGATTCGTTCGCCTTACTAAAAAAAAAATTGCGCCTTTTTGTTATAAACAAATGATTTAATAGGTACATTGCATTCAATTTTGATTCATCAACTCAGCCTATCGCAGTCCACTGCTGGACATAGGCCTCTCCCAGACTGCGCCACAACACCCTGTGGCAGTGGGCTGGCCATGTCTGTCGAAGGGCCGATGGCCGGTGGAGCAGACGAGTCCTGGAGTGGAGACCGCGTATCGGCAAGCGTAGTGTGGGACGCCCCCCAGCTAGATGGACGGACGACCTAAAGAAGGTGGCTGGGGTAGACTGGATGCGGAAGGCAATTTTGATTGATTTATAAAAAAAACAGCCTATAATTTTCCCACTGCTGGGACACAGGAATCCTCTCTGCGAAAGGGATATATAGTGCGGAGTCGTAGATGTCACATGGTTTCGAATATTTGGTTCTAGGACATGCCGGTTACCTCACAATGTTTTCCTTCACCGTTTTAAGTAAAGCGCCTGTCTGGGTTCGAACCCACGACCTTACAACTCGTAAGTCGCGTCCGTGACCGCTGGGCCACCACTGCTGTCAGCTCATAGTATGAGAAGCTAATTAATGGCACCTTTTGAACAAGTTATGACGTGGTCGCGAATTCAAATTATTAGAAAGAACTTGTTTTCGTTTCGTTTTCCCTTAAAAATGTAGTCCAACGAATAAATTCTTGAATAATTTTAGTTAATCAATTATTTATCTTGTAGTAAGATTGAGTACCGTTATCATAAAAGATTTAAGTGATACTGCTGATTAGGTAGGTACTTGGTATATTAAGATTATCTAACATAAACTATTTGCATCTTTTGGATTTGTGGTAGTTTAAGAACTTACACGAATATAAATAAGTACGTACCCATACTAGACAGATAGTTTTCATCTACTATAGCCAAGCCGTCACAAAGAGAAAAATTATGTAATTAAAGTAATAGGTTAAAATAAATTGTTCTTAATTTAGAACCTCATCATCAGCCATCATCTGCCTAGCCTTTTCCCAACTATGTTGAGGTCGGATTCCAGTCTAACCGGATGTAGCTGAATACCAGTATTTTACATGGAGCGACTGCCTATCTGACCTCCACAACCCAGTTACTGGGTAATGCGATTTTCGGGCTTCTGAGGACCTGTAACGACTGCCAAGTATCCACGAATGACAGCCGGGACCAACGGCTTAACGTGCTTTCCAAGGCACGGAGGGTTCTTAATATGTAAAGATGGTTACCCATCCACGGACGAACCGGGGTAAGCACACCTTAACATGATCAATCGACCTGTGCGGCTGCTATAACTTAGCCACAAGCCCCTAATGATATTTGACGGCACGGTTGGCGCAGTGGTTAAGCGATTGACTGCTGCGCTGCGTGTCGCGGGTTCGATTCCCGCACGGAACAAATATTTGTATGACCTACAAGTAGTTATTCCGGGTCTGGCTCTTTGTGTATGTGAGTTTAAATGTTTGTAAACGCACCCACAATACAGGAGAAATTCCTAGTGTTGAGCAACGATAAAAAATATATATATATAAAGTATCAGGTATAGCTAAATTACTTATCTTGCTGTAAATCCTAGTCAGGATACATTTGCAAGGAGTTCCTTTTTTCATTTTGTCATGGCTTGGCTGTTGAAGATCACAAAAAACAAAAAAACAAAAAATCAACATAAACAGAAAGTAAAACGAAAAAAACTAATTCAAGAGCTTACAAAATATAAACGCGTGAAAGTGTAAAATAAAAACAATAAATATTTAAATTATTACATATTAAAAAAAGTCAGCCTAAAATATCGATAAAAAATAATGTGTCCATTGAATTCATATAAAATTTTAAAAAGTTTCGTAACATCAAGTGCGGTGCGGCGTGCTCACGATACATTTTGCCGATAAGCCGAAACATTTCGTGAATTCGGCTTCGGTTTTCGTGTATTTTGCCTTCAGGCGAATAAATTACTGTGAACTTTATTGTTTTACAATTTAATGGAAGGCTACTGAGCTATCGTTGCAGTAAGTTTAAATACATATTTTGGTCCTGTCTTTTTCATTGCTAAAAATTTAAATTCACGTTAAAATAAAAAGGACATTGGCGATGAGGCTTACGGAGTTATGGCCAAGGAGACTCATTGGCTAAGTTATTGACCCATCAGCGGCTAGACTCACTGTCTCACTGTGATTCTGAAAATTCCGAGTAAGTAACCCTAACCCTTCCAAATATTCGCCTAAAACACGTCCTTTGTTCTCTGTTTTTTATTGAGCCGTTGCAGCAAATCTCCTTTGCACACTAAATACATGCGTAAGTCATTAAATGAATGAAAAAAGTCTCAGTCCAAATATTTTAAAAAGTTGAGCACCAACCTGCCGGACCGGCTCCTGTACGTGTCGGCACATGTTCCGGTTTGTATTTCGCGTAATTCTCGTCACAAGTTGACCCCTAAAATGAGATCTCGTTATCGAAGGCTGACATTTTTTCATTTCAATATTGCGTAAGTGTTGTCGAAAACGGTATTTTTTCCGGTAAAAATTATCGGTGGTAAAGAGTTTGAGCTGGATTTGATATTTAAACTGAAGACTCAAGTCGCAATCTCACCTTAGCGACAGTCAATGTCAAAAACTTGTCACAAATGTAGATAAATTAGAGGTATTTTTAACAGACTGAGACTGAGTACAGACTGTGAACGTTCTTAAAATTACGGGAATTACCCCTCAGGTGTTCGATAAATTGTCAGCCTGTACTAATAACATTGCGAAAAAAAAAATCGAATCGAAAATGGAACGTTATCGTTAAATTCCCATCTCTATTTTTATCAATCAAAAATGTGTCGATTTTTTCTGTTTGTTTTGCAAGCAAGTCATTTTCGTACTCAAGGTTACTTCATTGCTCTCAATCGACCATCGTGTTTAACTAGTGACAACAGATCACAGTGGCGTGTATTTATAACTGGCTGTAAATAGTGCGTCTGATTGCTCCACTAATCACTATTACTTTCAATATATCATAGTAGAGATGTATAGCGTTGTCGTTTATCGTGCCTGTGTTGTCGGGGATAGGCATAGGCCACACCTTTCACTTCACTGGTTGTTGTGATGTGAATGGTTACCACTAGATAAGATATTTTCTTCGAGCCTAGCTGTGCTGCTGGTAGGTTTTTTGCGCCACTTCTTCTTCCCAGCTAAAGCACTAGGAAGCGGTGTTTTGGGGGACTGTTTTATATAATTTTGACGATCCAACAGTACGGTTTTCAGCCTAGTTTTAATAAATTACTTTTGATTTTGTTGTTCTTGACTTAAGTCTTTTTATAAAATCGTTAATTTGCTTTGTATGGGACGCCCCCCAGCTAGATGGAAGGACGACCACGACCTAAAGAAGGTGTCTGGGGTAGACTGGATGCGGAAGGCGGAGGACAGGGTGTTGTGGCGCAGTCTGGGAGAGGCCTATGTCCAGCAGTGGACTGCGATAGGCTGAGTTGATTGATTGATTTGCTTTGTTCCTTCGATTTCATCTGCCATCCTATTCACAGTGTCTAAGGCTTTGAAGTGTCGACAATTTGCCAAAGTCTTAATTAATGCGAACGTTAATTTATGCAGTAATGTCCTGGATTTTAAAATGTCAGCTACCACACATTTATACGAAATCTCCTTCAAACGCACCGCAGTCAAATATAATCCATTTCAAAGACACTAAATCGTAATTAGCTAATTTACAACTGAGCTTACAACTCCAATTATCAAAAACTTTGGTTAACTTCACGATTAAACTATAACTAGGAAACCGTATTTTATGACCACTTTAGTAGTAATACGAGTATATGTAGATTACGTCGCGTTAAGCTGATGTTATCATAATTCGGTTGTAACGGTTCATCAACATTTCATCAACAGTTCATGTAATAAGAACTCATAAATAAGCTTTAAATTATTTAATATATTACAATTTTAACATCGTCGTGTTCATCTTGAAGAGTCTTATATTTCTTACTAGCATCCGCCCGCAACTTCGTTTGCATAGAATTCGGAATTCCCGCCGCTTAAATCCGTTTAAGCTTAATTCCGTAAAAATTACCCGTTTTCCAGTAGGAATGAAGCATTTTTCCGCGGTAAAAAGTAGCCCATGTTCATCAGGGATCATATCGGCTTCTAATGGTAAAACAATTTTTCAAATCGGTCCATTAGTTTCGGAGCCTATTCAATACAAACAAACAATCAAATCTTTCCTCTTTATAATATTAGTGTAGATAATTGACGACTTTCGCGGCTCTCAGGCGATTTCGAAATGTCCCGTCCACACACAGTTTTTGACAGCTGATTTCTCGCTAGCGATGCCAAAATTTGTGTTCGTTGAAGTTAGCTAAGTGAGTACCTAGCATGATAAATAGAAAAAAACTCTTTAAAGAAATCTGAATCATTACCTACAATCTTGGGAAAACCAGATCGTACGTTATTTTTAATATACAGCGTGTAACGGAAGGGGGGTATCAACCCTGAAGGAGGTGAATGTGCTCATGAAACTCAACAACTTTCCCCAAAGAACATAGGTCGAAATATGAAAAAAAAATTTGGCCCTCCCATAGTAAATCAATCAGCTGGTAGTCAGTTTTGTAAGGGAGGGCCAAATTTTTTTTTCATATTTCGACCTATGTTCTTTGGGGAAAGTTGTTGAGTTTCATGAGCACATTCACCTCCTTCAGGGTTGATACCCCCCTTCCGTTACACGCTGTATACATACGAACGGCACGCCTCAACTGCAGAGGCAACTGCAGCCGTTGACAACGTGCCGCTCCGGTATTTGAGCACCGTATTCAAACACACGAGCGGCATGTTGCCGACGCGTTGACGGGTTGACGGCTTCTGTTTCATCTGCCGTTGACGCGTGTCCCTCGTGTGTATGCACACTAAGACTAAAATACTATACCTATTACCTACTTATTATCAACCGGGAATAACCGGGAACAAACACAACTAAGATAAGATAAAATAATTTAGATAACAACTATAATATTAAAACCCACATACGTAATAAGACATAACGTAAAACAAATATGTTATCTTAGAACCGGCATGCAAACTGTAAAGTGCGTTATCAGGGAAATTGAAATTTCTGCTATCAAAATGAAATGATTTCGTCGTGATATAATTATTAAATGGAATACTGAATATACTACTGATTACCAGACAGATTGAACTGACAGACAGATGAAGGCATTTCAGACGATTCAACAGAGACAAAAGTCAATATCCGAGTGCCCATGTTCGCACGGACGTAAAAATATCGCGGCGGGATTTTATCGCAGACTGGATTTTCAACTCTCCGTGTGAAGGCGTGCATTGAGAATCCAACAGAGCGCATTACCCTCACTAAAAAGCCGCCCTTTGATGTACAACTCTTGGCGCTAAGTAGTGTGTTGAAAATCCAGGGCGCGAAAAAAAATCGCCGCGGAAAAACACGTCCGTGCATACTTGGAAAATTCTCGAATAGCGGGCTGCTTTCACTGAGCTTTAAGGCTAGGATGAAGAAGTAACAAGTTGGAAGAACTACAACTAGATAAATGAAAACACAAAAAGAACCCATAAATTCCCACAGATTACTTATCAACGGACCACACAACTAAATCACCCACCAGATTTCTCTCATACATCCAGCTGAAACATTCGCAACAAGACAAACTGTTATCGAAAGTTCCTAACTCAATCTTACAGCGACAAACACCTCCCATTCTCTTACAAGCTCTCGAACATAATTTATTGACTACAATGCTTAACACGACAAGTGAAGTTGTCTCCAAGACTGGACATGTTTCCCATGATCTTTAGTCCGCGATTTGTCCGACAATATCTAAGTAACGGCACCACTAAACACATGCATCTGTCCAGTGGTACATTGAATTGAATGGACTTTCTATGGTACAAGCCATAGGTTATGGGAACAAGTGTAGCCGAGCGGGGACAGCTTTGTGGACATGGGTATTGAATCGAAAATTTATGGGTTTGCATGTCTTGACCCTGCACAGTAGGAGATTATTGCGGGAAGCGCCATGCTGATGCTTGACGGTTTTGTGCTAAGTGGAGAGTTTTGGCAGATCTACACTTTGTATCAAGACAGATGGGAAAGTGCATTAGCTTTTTAACTTCATTAACTTTTAATGAGAGTGAAATTAAGCGTTTAACTTTCTTGTAAGGGTTTCATATACCGAAACCTCGGTCGGTATATTCTGTAAAAATCACACCGTGAATACTTGGGTGATGTGAGCTCGAGGTAAGCTGTCATTCCACAGGCAGTACTACTCTATAGAAATCTCACCGTGAAAACGTCGGTGAAGTGAGCTTTAAGTGACCAGTCACTCCATCCGATGCTAGGGATTAACATTATTGGTGGCTCACTTTAAGCTCTCTTCACCTGAGTTTGTAAAGATTTTTACAAAATTGACCAGCTGTTGTCGTGTTGACAAACTGTTTGTCCATAGAATATTATTACTATTCTCTATTTTGCAATACTGTAGACAGTAAAATTTGGAGTATATGTGTCTACGCAGGATTGTAACACTCTTGCAGTGATGATAATCATCAGCTGTCAGTCTTTGATCTTGGATGATCATGATGATCATCCAACATGTTATGCTGGTCTTTAGAACCTTCCTGACCTTTGATCGAGTGTATTGCTTGCAGATAAAGAAAGGAATCCTAAGACATCTTGATCTTGAACTCTACACTAAAAACGGTGAAGGAAAATATCGTGAGGAAACCGGCATGTCCTAGAACCAAAAAAATTGACGACATGTGACATACGCCAACCCGCACTGGGCCCGCGTGGTGGATTATGGCCCACTCCCTCTCACAGAGAGGAGACCTGTGTTTCAGCAGTGGGAACGTTATAGGCTTATTATGCTGAATATCAAATGGTCTTTCGAGTTGTTGCTATGACCACCACGCTTGGCAATGTCTCATAAACAGCAACAGTATATCTTCTTTCTTACAAAGATTAATGCACTAAAAGACCTACTTGGCGAGGCTAATACATTGGATAACATTAGGAAGCTGCTAATTTCCGGTGCCGTCCTCAGATATATATTAATAATAATAATAAAACTTTATTTCGGACTACAGTATCCATAGTTTTGTTAGTATTTTAGTGTTAGTAACAACCCCCCCCACCCTCCTCCCTCCCTTCCTTAAGAGATCGCAACATATATCGAATCTTTAGGCCCTTTTTACACACACTTTTTCTTGCCGTGAAAAACTGGGGTTTATTCGCCGTGTGTAGACATTGTTCGATAGTGTTTGTATGAGTCACTAAAGGAAGCTAGTTGACAGGGAAGTTTTTTCTACGGCGCGGTTTATACGCCGTACCGTAATGACCGCCGTGCCGTGACCAAAGGGCCTTAATGTTTGTTGGAGATGGGTGTCCTATTGATGGTACGTAAGACAGTTTTGTCATCACCATGGTTGGGAGACAGATTGGTGATTGTGTTTTGTTGACGGTACGTCGGTTCAGCTGGTTATTTCCCTTACATCCCTTTTCTCGTATGAGTGGCAGTTTTGACTTGAGAGCTGGTGTCATATTTGTGAGAAAAGGCCTTTTTATCGCCTCAGAATTGAACTTGAAGATATTATAGGGGCACCTATAATACTATTATAGTAAAGAGAGAAAAATAGTTATATGTTTGTTTGGTACGCTTTCACGCTAAAACTGTTGAACGGATTTGGATGAAATTTGACGCATGAATAGACAATGACTTGGATTAGGATATAGTATAATTTTTATACCGATATTCCCTTAGGATCGAGAGCTATGCGGGTAAACCCGCGGGGCGCAGCTATTTATAAATATTAAAAAGTCAAAAGAGGTTTTTCCCAAGCAAACATCCAATATAGACCCGTTCACACCTTCCGGGACTTTAAATATTACACTTATCTAGCAAAATGCTTGCCGTAGTAAAGTAGGTGTACCCTGTTTACTAGGGATAATGAGTAAATACATAAACTTGTATCACAAGTGCAGCTGTGTGTAGTTTGTGTTAGCGGCCGGACGGTATGCGTGTGCGCCATTATTCAATTGTTATGTAAGGCGACGACCTAAAATCGAATCGGACTGCAAGTGCCGTGGGGCCGCCGCTGGCGCAGTGCGAGCGGCGAGCGGAGAGATAAGCGGGGAAAGAAAAGGTCTAATAATAACCATTACTTCCACTCAAATAAAGTTTCCGTTATTAAACGGTCTATTACTAACAAATGTGGAAACAAGAATAATAATTATAATTATTAATTATAATTATTCATTATTATTAATTATAATTATTATTAATTATTATTATTATTAAGAATTATATTTTGTTAGAGAGAACTGAAAAGAAAAAACCTTATCTTAAAATAATAATTGACGGTCTGGAACTCGTATGTACCTACACTATTCCAGTAGCGCACTAGTCGTAAATAAACTCTAATTACAAAAGAAAACCAAACCAAAAAATAAATTTGGTGAAATAGACCGTACGAGTATTTCCCAAAAGGACACTTAAGGATGAAATTAGCACTAAATCAAACAATCATCAAGAAACATCCTTGCTAACTAACATTTATTTTAGAAAATAAAACCTTGCGTAAGATCATAAGTTTTATATCTATCATTACAAATATAACAAACAAATTGGCAAATTGGCTTGTCAAGCATTACCTCACTAATACTTTTGTATAGTTTGTATAAGCAGTCGCAAACACAATAAAAGAAAATAACGGCCGGGTATATTATATTATACCGATTATATATTATTTTATTAATAAAATAAAAGACATAAATCGCTGTCAGTCACGACTTGCCTACTAGATCCGCTTACTAAAGCTCCCAGATAAACCTTAGTCTGTCTTTGCTCTAAAACAATGTATACTTAGATATTTCAAGGACGAAGTATTGTATATTTCATTAGGTACACACATTAGTTGATACGGTCACAATATTCATCCTCTTGGGTTTTGCCGCACTGATGTATAATTTTTAGCCGAGTCGAAACCCAAAAGAAGGGTAATTTTGACCTACGACACGGCCCTTTAGACACACTTTTTTCTTGGCTGGAAGCTTGTTGACGGACACGTTTTCTCTATGGCGCGGTTTATACGCCGTACCGTGAAGAAACCGTGGCGTATACAAAGGGTTTTCCAGATTTACCTACGGGAGTTACGAAACGGCAGGAAAAAAACTTTTTTATAAGCTACATGATAAAATTTACCGAGTATTGTTTACTTAGGCATATGTTTTAACATGAAAAGCTGTATTGACCGCAGGTGAAGGCGAATTTCGCAAAGCATGTAGTGCATAGTTACCTAATATTAGCTCGTCACTACATAGTATAAAACAAAGTCGCTTCCCTGTCTGTCTGTCCCTATATATGCTTAGATCTTTAAAACTACGCCACGGATTTTGATGCGGTTTTTTTTAATAGATAGAGTGATTCAAGAGGAAGGTTTATATGTATAATACATGCATAATATAGTAGAGAAACACTGATAATTTTAGAGGTTTCTTATGTAATGTTGTAAATAAACACATTTTTTTGCGCTTACATTGTAACCGCTGGCTGAACCCTTCGAGATAGATGAAAATAATGTACTACAGTATTGTACACCTTAAAAAGGTCTACAAAAAAGTCCGCGATGGTATATGTCTATCTCTTAGGGATAACCCACAATAACCATTTTTTATCCTATACTTTTTACGAGAAATAATGGCTTTAAAATTATCAGTGTTTCTACATTGCACCCGTGCGAAGCCGGGGCGGGTCGCTAGTTACTTTATAAAGTAAATATCGAGTTGTTCACGTTGTCTCTCAGTGACCGCTGCTATAAAAGGTTAGAGGATATATTATTGCCATTATTGAATCACCGCGCATGATGGATTGGTGATCGTGTGTTGTTTTTAGCAGAGAGGAGGATGCTGCCCATTTTCTTGAAGTAATCTTCGTCAGATTTTGATGTCCCTTGCTCTATCGTATGGCCATAACACATGGCACTGGGAAAGTGTAGTACTCATGAAAATGAATAAATTTTACCATAGCACTAACTCTGAAATAGCATAATAGGCCAATAATATTCCCACTGCTGGGACATAGGCCTCCTATCGGTGAGTGGGAGTGGGTTGTAATCCACCACGCGGGCCCAATGCGGGTTCGTAGATCATATCAAATGTAAACGAATTTTCGGTTCTGGGATACTCCGGTTTCCTCACGATGTTTTCCTTCACCGTTTTGAGAGGTGATGAAATAAATTACCTAGAAAGTTAAGTGCCTGCCTGAGTTAGTATCGGCGACCTATGACACGTAAGTCGGGGCCGTTACTACTGTGTCTCCAATGCCCTCAAATCAGCTGATCATCAGGTACACACCGATTAAAAAAAAATTTTTTTTCTTTATTCTTTGTTTATACAAGAAGGTTCTAATCTAGACAGATCACCCTCATCGTTCGGGCTATACTTACTACTACACAACTAAAAATGATCTTACACTACCTCTGCGATTAATACCAATGTTTACGAGCCCGTACAGCATCCTGGCAGCAAGAACGCTCATCCGATGGAAATTAATAGAATTAGCTATCTTTTACTACATATTTGGTCACACAAGCACATTGTACATCGGTTCCAAATCGTGGAACATTTATGAATCTAAACGTTTGGCCTAAAAACCTTTCGCTTATCTTTGCAGTGTCTTACGTCACGGATATAATTCGTTGTTAGTATACTAGACCATATTCACATGTGACTAGAGAACGGTAGGACATTCTAAACTTGTCATTAGGGCTGCCAATTAGGCTTTTAAAGGGTTTTCTCTTTTGCCAAAATATTAGGTCGGTTTTGTTCTTACTCGTATTTATTTATATCAAAATCAAGTCATTTATTCAAATTAAGCTGAGAATCAGCCCTTTTCCAACGTCAAAATTACATAAGACATATACTTTATTGTACACCACACAACGCCGTTGGTCCTGCGCTTGCAGTGCGATTCTGTAACCATCTCGCCGTGAAAACACAGGTGAAGTGAGCGTGGAGTGACCTGTCAGTGTCATACCACCTGATACTAGGGATTGACCAAGAATACATTTACAAAACATTACTATTTGGTGGGGTTATAATCAAAGAAGAAAAAGAAAAAAAACAACAAAATTGATATTCTAAGTTTCTGTTTTGCAATTTTATTTTATAACCCCACAAAATAATACTGTTTTGATGACAAAAATACTAGTTTTAAAATTATATAAAATGATCAACAGAATTAGCATAAAAAAATATTATTAAAATCTCGATTAGGATTGTTAATGGTTGCTTGGTCAATCCCTAGCATCAGTGGATTGACACTGACAGCTCACTCCACGCAAGTTTTCACGGTGGGATTTTTACAGAATCGACTGGCTGATTCCTCTCCGGTCGTGTTGAATTGCCGTCCCATCCAATTGGACGATGAGAGTTAGGGAAGAGAGAGTACACCTGTGTCTGCACACACACTTGTGCACTATAACTACTGCATCTTCCGCGTAGATGGCTGGTCTCCGTTGCGATTGGCTGTCATGGCCAAAATTCAGTCGTGTCGACTATTATTATTGTTATTTATGTATACCACAAAAAATAAATCAAACACTACAAAATATACAATGGGTGAGTCTAGATTATTGATTCATTTTTTTTGTTATTAATAGACAAATCATCAAAAAAAAAAATCATTTTTGTGTGTTTAAATGTTAAAGCTTTGCCAGTAATCGATATTTATAACTAAGTACCTACTGAAAATCGCCAGACACATTATAAAGAAAATTCTTTCTTTATGACACGCACATTTTTTTTTTCAGTTTTAATCGGCGTATTAGTCGATTCAATACGAGCAATACGAAAAGTGCGAATCGTCACTTTTCGTATTGCTAATATAATAATTTTATCAAGCGCGATAGGTATTCTAACGAGCGGTGAAACGGAATATTTCGGATCAACTAGTTCCGGTATCCAACTTTTTTTTCTTAAATAACCGTTTAACGTGAACGGGTGTTTTTTGGTGGCTATGGGATCAGAAACAACTTTGACCCAAATACTTTTATTAAAGCTGTAAAAAAAGACTTACTGTTTAAAAGTGAGTTTTTGGTCAACAAGTAACGAAAACACCACTTTTGTAAAGAACGTAAAAAATATGTCAAAGCGGAACTAATTTTTTTTTTAGTATGAATGTCGATGGCTATATTGAGTAGAGGAAGATCAAAGATACGATGGATGGACTGTGTGAGTGATGATATTAGAAAGGCGGTGACTCCGAGATGACGACTGATAGAGAAGTATGGAAGAAAGACATGTTCCGCCGACCGCAAATTAATTGGGCAAGGGCAGCAGAATGACGATGACGATTGTTATTTTCGATCAATCAATCAACTCAGGCTGAGTTAATTGATTGATTGAAAATAACAATCACCGCAGTCCACTGCTGGACATAGGCCTCTCCCAGACTGCGCCACAACACCCTGCCCTCCTTCTTCCGCATCCAGTCTGCCCCAGCTACATTCTTTAGATCGTCCGTCCATCTAGCTGGGGGGCGTCCCACACTACGCTTGCCGATACGCGGTCTCCACTCCAGGACTCGTCTGCTCCACCGGCCATCGCCCCTTTGACGGACATGGCCAGCCCATTGCCACTACAGTTTGCTTACTCTGCAAGCTTGATTGTTATTTTAATTCCTGACAACAAAATCTATGTAACTAGATTTCTAAACTTTTATTGGACAAAATTAAAAAAAAAAAAACTTTATTAGATAAACTACTGTTATGAATACCAACCCTAACCGCGGTCGGCCACTGGCCTGTTTGGCATACGGCAGCCAAACTCGAGCGCCCGCCGCGTCGCACAGTCAAAAAACGCATAACATATAACTGTATGTTGCATTACCTTAGATAATAGACTAACGGACCAAGTTTGACGCACTATTCGTTATGAAGAGGTGCCTCGAGACGTTTATTCTTTGTTTTACGATTGTTTTTGTCGGTAGTTTAGATTTGAATCGGTAGCCGATTATGAAAGAGCTTTTGTTTACATGATGGATATTGTTTTCGCTTGTTATAAACGTTTATTTTGCGCTTTATTTAAGAAATGAAGGGGCTGTTTTTATTATTAGGAGTAATTAGTAAAATGCTTATTGCAATTTTCACATTTTAAGTACCTAAGTATTAACTAACTATTTACACTAGATGCTAAATTAAAAAAGAAAAACTAACTAACAAACTATAAATAAAAGTAAAGTAAAGTATAAAGTACCTAAGTATCTTATATTCTTTTTCAACTCTGAACCAAATGATTCCCGTTACAACAGTAGATTATATCATTTTGGTGTAGAAACAGAATTTTTGGCGTAACACATTGTACCATTCGAAAACAACAGAGCTCGAACCGCCGCAAGCACGCACATAAAACACTGCCGTATGTTTCCAAAAGATTCAACCGTCTAGATTAGAAGAATTGGACATTGAAAATTCACGGCAATGTCAGGCGTGAACCATAATAATACAATGTAAATCACAATTCAGATACATACAGAATGTTTTCATAAATTATTCATCGGAAATTTTCAGTTTTGAATAAGAATAAATATTCCGTCTGGATTCTTGTAATATAAAAAAGACAAACAACTGTGGACAACATTTGTACCACTTTACTTGTATACGTTGGATATTGACGATTATCTATAATATTAGTACCTGCATTTATTTAATTTTTCCGGTTCATATAGTTCGCTTCTACGCAGTGATGTAGTACTGGTAGTGGATCTGCCCTAAGTCCATCCACATTCAACACAACCTAGCTGGGGGGTTTGTGAACACACGTCGACATTTCATTTTCCACTTTCTATCTCCAGTAAATAAGAGAAAAACTAATTTTCTTGCAAACATAATCTAGCTAGGTTTGTGCACATAAATGTTCTAGTAGACTACCATGCTGTACGTTGGCACCTTAAATTAAAACTGAGCGATTTAAATGCAGCACACAGATTTACGAGTGCCTGCATAGTTCTTAAATCTAGTGTCCTACACGTGTTACCCATGCCATAAATCCTGCATAGTATAGAATTCGTAGACTTACCTTTGAGTTTTAAGTCTTACCCTGGTACTCAGTCATTACTTAAAATGAATCAATCATTAATTTTAATTGACAAGTATAAATTGGAACGCAGTCAGTCAAAAATATGTCAGATTGAAAACATTTTTGTTGACTTTTTTGCCAAGATATGTTGGTTAATAAAAGTTAATGAATGATTAATTTTCAGTGAAGTCTCTGAGTGCGGCAGATAGGGCTGATTTTTCAATCGACAGATAATTTTTATTTGTGGAATAAAATTGACGTGTGACAGGTTTTATAGATGAACTGTCATTATTCCTCCGGTCTGGCGTTGGAGAAATCAGCCCTTAATTAAATGTTTCCAATGTCTAGCATAGTACACGTCTTCAATAGACTAAACCTACATACATATATACTAATAATAAAAAAAAAGAAAAATATATACAACGTGTAAATGCGCAAAACCTGAAAATAATTTGATCAGAATAACGAGCAGAATTCCTTGAACCACTTTTTAATATAGGTCACATTTTTCAAAAAATCGTCATTAAAAACGTTGCCGTGTCTATTTATTAATAGGTCAAGCAAGCCAATGTCAGCGCGGCGCAGCGGCCCGGTGACGACTCCTCCCTTGGTTAAGCGTCGTCGCAGACGCAAGAAACGATCAGAATGGCCAGTAAAACTAAAACAGCACATAAAACCTTTACAATTTTTTTAATGACTTATTTTCTCTCTGAAATAGGTCAATTGAATTAAAAATCAGTTGGGGTGTCTGAGGTTTTGCGCATTTAACGTTACACGTTGTATATAAAAAAATAAAATAAATATAGAAAATATGAAGAATTTGTTTGTTTGAACGCGCTAATTTCCGGAACTACTTGATAGCCCAATACTTCAGGAAGGCTATAGGCTACAACACACATCTACATCATAGGTACACCTTGAAGTACTCTTGGGAGCCTACCAAAAAGGAAAAAAACTAAGAAAGAAAGTACTCTAAGCGAAAAC
This sequence comes from Eremobia ochroleuca, assembly GCA_949629135.1. NCBI lineage: Eukaryota > Metazoa > Arthropoda > Insecta > Lepidoptera > Noctuidae > Eremobia > Eremobia ochroleuca. Next base: position 3,263,557 of record OX451405.1, read on the forward strand.
GAAGTATATAATAGCGTGGGCAGGCGATGCGGTCGAGGGAACAAGAAATTTCAGGCGGGCGAAGTCCCGGGCCGAAGCTAGTCTATCTATAAACCAAAATCTGTGCAAGTCTTTGGTTACTAAAATATTGAGACACGCAACATCAAAGTTTCTTTACTAAAACTAACTGTTTACACGATTCAACTAATCACAGACTAGCACTCTACACTGTAGACGAGAAAATAAAACTCAACAGGAAACGAAGACCATCATCTGCCTAGCCTTTTCCCAACTATGTTGGGGTCGGCTTCCAGTCTAACCGGATGCAGCTGAATACCAGTATTTTACATGGAGCAACTGCCAATCTGACCTCCACAACCCAGTATCTAGGTAATACGATACCCCTCGGTAAGACTGGTTGTCAGACTTTCGGGTTACTGACGACCCGTAACGACTGTCAAAGATCCACGAATGACAGCCGGGACCAACAGCTTAACGTGCTTTCTGAGGCACGGAGGGGTCTTGGTATGCGAAGATGGTCACCCATCGACGGGCCAAGCGTAGCTTAACCTGATCGATCGGCCCGTGCGGCTGTTATTACTTAGTCACAAGCACCTCAACAGGAAACGGAGATAAATACTGTAAAAATCGTCAATACTAAAAGACAGTCAAAAACCCACGTGGTTCGTGTCGTTTCGCTCCGTTCAAATATAATTCCAGCTACACTACTCGGTAGTAGCCTGTGCAATTTATTTTTGTCCCACATATTTATATTCTAGTTCGGAAACTATTTAGTGATATATCTTAACAAAGAGTCTGTAAGACAGGCGTTGGACCGGTCCCGTTTGATCTAACATCAATTATCGTTTAATCGAGCACTCGAGTGCGACAGGCGAGAGCAATTACTCAGTTTTAAGGCTAGTAGAGAGAGTAGTCTGAGACAGTACTGGAAATAAAGGCAAGCAAGTTTTGGAGACGATAACTGAAACGTAACTATTGTTGGTCTGTATTCGACAAATCTCAACCACATAAAATTGATAAAACTGCGGGGTAATTGCGTAAGTATAATAGTACAATAGCACTAGCAGTAGTATTGACGGCTTTCATTTTGACAGTTCGACAACATTCGTTGCGTTTTTTACGTTTTCGAGCAGACTTTTCAAACATATTATGAAGCAATGGATTAGCAATATAGGGTAAGTCAGGGAGAGTTGCCTATAGTTTAAAAAAAAACATTATTAATTATGTATGTAAGATACTAAATGAAATTACACATAGAATAGAATAGAATAGAATAGAACTGTTTATTTATGCCATTCAGATTAGATTTGGAACTATTGTGTAACATATTTTGATTCAAGAATATTATTAAAAAATAGAGTAAAACAGCCACCCAGGCATGTGGGTGAGTTGCCTATAGATATCAGGGATAGATGCCCACAAATAATGTACACATAATCAGACGTTACACGTTAGGCATTCCGTTGAATCTTCACTGCAGTCTTCATGAAACCACATTTCGCATTGAACACACTGTAACCAGTCGCATTTCTTCTTAGTGGCGTTATAATGCTCTCCACACACTGCGCAAATATCTCCGAGAATTTCGTATTCTATGTCCCTTTCTGGTGAACTATCATGAAGAATAATATGATCGTCCTCAATTTTTCTTTACGCTTAATCCTCTTTGCATACTTTCTATTCGATGGTGGTTTTCTTCTGTATTCATTCGGTATCTAAAAAGATAAGAATCTAAGATAAAAAGCTAAAATAAGACGATAAGAATCTAGAAAATTAAAAATATTTACTGGGCATCTAACACTGAAACATCATTGGGCATCTCTCCCGATCATTAAGGAGAGATGTCTATCGACTCTGAACGCACCCAAAAGCATTTGCAATACAAAATGGTGGATTTTCAACAAATCAGGATCACAATATTGAAACAATTTAAGACTATTTACGTGAAGAATTAGGAAAAAAAAAATACCGCAAACTATCTTAAAGATTATATTATTACGTTTTAATCAACTACACTTACCTTATTTTAAGAATAAACGCCAAAATATTATTTTAAAATCCTAGTTTTGGGAATAAAACACTTCACACTGACATCAACTTTCGACTGACATTAATAAGGATGCGCAATTCACGCAAATTTTGTATTATATTTTTTAAATTTAGTGGGCATCTATACCGTATAGGCGTCTCTCCCTGACTTACCCTACTTCAAAATGATTCAGATTGTGAATGATAGTGTGTCATGCAATTAAGTTGCTTATTATATACTCGTTTAGCTTGTTTTTAACACGCTTTTATTAGTTTCACCTGTATGTTTGTTTGTTTGTATGTAACTGACTCGTTTGGGTTCGATTTGGCCCCGCTTTAAGCGATTAGATTTACTTTAAACGTTGTAGTACTTATCAACGACCGATGGCAATACAATATTTTGATAAAAAAATGTTGAAAAAAAATATAGTTTGTAAAACAAAAAAAATAAAATAAAATATACCTAGTTTAAAAAAAAACACGATTTAATAACAAATCGAACTTAAATCCAGAAAAAACTTTTAATTTAAAATTCTAAAATAAAAATAAAGTTATGAAAATAAAATTAATTTCATTGTAAAAAAGCGTGGGGTGCTCGATATTGATTGTTGTAAATATATAATTAGTAGTTATTTGTAAACGTAGAGTTAGTATAGAAATATGACAAAAAGCACCCCACGCTTTTTTTAAAATGAAATTAATTTTCTTTTCATAACTTTATTTTTATTTTGGAATTTGAAATTAAAATTATTTTCTGATTTTAATTAGTTCGATTTGCTATTAAAGCATGTTTTTTTTAGTTTATTTAAACTCTATTTTTTAAAATATTTTATACAGTGCAGTGACAGTGAGACATATTTAGATTCATTCTAAATGCGTTGAACCTGATTTCTAAATTGCAATTTAGAGAGTCCCCCTTGTAATTTGCAAATTGTGTCAATTTAAGATACGTCCTGCGTTCTTGGCCCCCCCTTTTTTCTGCATTCGGTTCCCGCTCAATTTTGGTTTTCTACTACGATTCGCTTCTTTCTTCACTTTTCGATAGCTCTGTATAGTCTAATTACCTAATGATAAAAAAATATATATATTGGATAAAGGCTCCAGACAGGCGACGACGCGACGGTGCGACGCGATTTTGGTGGAACAATTTCCATGAAGTTTTCATAGAAAGTGTTCTACTAGAGTCGCGTCGTGCTTGTCTGCGGGAGCCTCAAGAGCAGTTGAGTGATGATGACAAATCGTTGTAGCTAAGAGGACACTCAAAATATGTTGGCGATAGTATGATTAGAACATCGATAAAAGTTGTAACTACACAACACGGTTTGACGGCACGGTTGGCGTAGTGGTTAAGCGATTGACTGCTGCGCTGCGTGTCGCGGATTCACTTCCCGCACGGAACAAATATTTGTATGACCTACAATACTTGTTCAGGGTCTGGCTGTTTGTGTATGTGACTTTAAATGTTTGTAAACGCACCCACAATATAGGAGAATATCCTAGTGTGGGGCAACGTTTAAAAAAAAATATCCTAGCCATTTCATTGATACAGATACAGCAAATAGTCAGATACGATTGAATATCAAAAACAAACAACATTTCCAACTATATCAGCAGGATACTGCTACCAGTTTCGATCACATATCGATAAGTTAGCGGGGACACTGGACCACACCCAGACAATATCGAGACGGCAACAACTATCTAATGGTCTCAGAGACCGACTCAACACATGTCGACACGGATTTCATTTCTATTTTATAGTCTGAGAACCCAGGGAACTCGATTCGGTCATGTCTTTTGAGAACCTTTGAACTTTGTGGCACTTGTTGGAGTGTTGTCTCTTATTGGGGGTAAGCAGACGTATCATTTATTTATTTAAACTTTTCGCACAATGTACAAAGGCGGACTTAATGCCTTAGGCATTCTCTACCAGTCAACCAATGGTGGTCATCATTCTTGAGACTTTCACCGAGGTGGGGTCAGCTTCTGCTGTGTCAGGATGCAGTGAAAGTATTAAGTATCGAAGATTCAAGAGACATGGATTTTTAGAGCTTTTAGTAAAACTTTGAATAAAGACTTGGTTATAAGCATATCAATTAAAAGTAGCCTTTCATTATCATCATCACCATCGTCATCATAATGATCATCATCATCGTAATCATTCCAGCCGGGAATCACCCAATGCTGGATTATAGTCTCCCCTTTTTCCTGCCATACTTCCCGGTGTTACCAGCGACTTTGACGATATCATCTACCAAACGCGCTTTTCGACGACCCTAGGTTAGCCACCAAAGTGGACTTTATGGGTTAAAAATGTATACACATTCATCGATAAGTAACAAATAAAGCTGTATTTAAGAGACTCTTGAAGGAACATTACTTGTTGTTGTGATCTTGTTTCCGTAGCTGCAATAATCTGTAGTCGTTATTTATTTTCGTTGTTTATATGTTTAATTACTATACAGCGTGTAACGGAAGGGGGGTATCAACCCTGAAGGAGGTGAATGTGCTCATGAAACTCAACAACTTTCCCCAAAGAACATAGGTCGAAATATGAAAAAAAAATTTGGCCCTCCCATAGTAAATCAATCAGCTGGTAGTCAGTTTTGTAAGGGAGGGCCAAATTTTTTTTTCATATTTCGACCTATGTTCTTTGGGGAAAGTTGTTGAGTTTCATGAGCACATTCACCTCCTTCTGGGTTGATACCCCCCTTCCGTTACACGCTGTATATTTATTATACAGCATATATATATACCTATTTTTTTGCACCCCATCTTTTTATATCCACGCAATCACTGTCCATTCCAAGGTTGCCTGGAAGAGAGCGCTGAAAGCGATAAGGCCGCCTATTGTATGTTTTATAGTAACAATCGTATTTTTTTTGTTATGTATTTTCTGATGTACACTAAAGTATATATAAGTAAATAAATCCTCGAATTTTAACTTTACCTGCAGCTTAGGAATCAAAATGAAAAAAGGTCTTTGCCCTGTTACAAATTAGAAAAAGAAATAATAGGTGGAAAATTTGGCAAAATTCCTTCACGATTAGCCAATCTAGCGGTACAAAAGAGGACCAAGTTCTCCTGTGGGCGTTTGAAGGTACTATTATGACGTGCGTACATGTACTTGCAGTCTCATTAATCTTATCACGAAACATCGCTACGTGGTCGACAACCCTAGAAGTTGACCATGTTGTCAGAGAGGTATAATTCTAAATGAGACAAATAATAATCTTACTGGAGTGTAAAGTGTGGGTTCCACGCGCGCCTCTAAGGGTGCGTTTCCACAGAAGCGGAGCTGGGCGGAGCGGAGCGGAAACGTGTAGGAATCGTCCAATCACAGACGAGACGAGTGACGCGATGAGGATTTCAACCATTGTGATTAGTCGATTCCTGCACGTCTCTGCTCCGCTTCGCCCAGCTCCGCTTCTGTGGAAACGCACTCTTAGAGATGTCAGCAGTAACTGACGGGGTCCGCTGGGGCCGATGCTTGCGTTAAAGATTTAATACCAATCTACCAAAAATGAAATTTGAGAGTTTTCCTTTTATTTTTACTACATAATAATATGTCAATAATTAATAAAAAATATTTAAATTAATTTATGCATAATTAATTGTTTGAATCATTAACACGGCGAATCTAATTAATTAATATTTTAATAGCTTATTTTTTTATTCATTCTCTTCTCGTTTATATCGAGGATATAGACGTTTATATTAGATAGGTTTATTAGATTTCATTGAGATAATATTGATGTTAAGTCAGTTATTCGTAAATTACATAATAACTTTCATTCTTACAATACAACTGAATGTCCGACTGTCAACACTCGGGCAAAGATTAATGACCAAATTGTAGAATTCAAGAAAACTCACTTCTCGTTTTTATGAAACAGTGTAAAATAATATACAATCAGAAATAAATGTGTTGTTTAAAAAAAACTTACTTTTCAACACAATTTTTCAGTCAATGCCAAACATTGTACGTGAAATAATGACCCTCATTTCCTGACTAGACGATAGCCAATAGGAACCCTGGACAGACATACCTAATTCCAAATTCAAAAAAGAATCTGCTGGCTGTCTGAAGGCAAGGCTGAATGCTACATTGCGCATTGCATTAGTAAAACAAACACTAGCAAAAATAAGATTTTAAAATTCAAATTGTGGACGTTCTGCTTCGTCATAAGTCTTCGGACATCTTCGGAGATCTTCGGAGCAGCGACAGAACCAGGATATGTGCCCGGTTGATGGAAAGAGAGAGCAGTGGTGGCCCAGTGGTATAAACTGCGACTTACGAGTTGTAAGTCGTAGGTTCGAATCCAGACGGACGCTTTATTTTGTGTAATTTATTTCATCACTGCTCTGAAACCGGCAAAGGAAAACATCTTGAGGAAACTGGCATGTCCTAGAACCAAAAATTCGAAGACAGAGAGACAGACATAGAGTGAGCTGTGACATCTAACAACCCGCACTGGGCCCACGTGGTGCATTACGGCCCACTCCATCTCACCGAGAGGAGGCCCGTGTCCCAGCAGTAGGAATATTTTAAGGTGATTATGCTTATGATGGTATTATGCTCGCCCCCTATTACGCACAACTGTCAAAATGTCGGTGTACTATAGAAACATCTCTGCCTAACCTTTCAGCGTATACAAACGTGATGTTACGTGAAATGTTATCTTCATCATTCGGTATTTAATGGAAAATGTTAGTTAATTTTTATTCGAGGTGCCAAGTGAATAAAAGTTTACTATTGATTCTGCAAACATTATCTTAAAAGTTTTTTTTTTTTTATGACAAGTTAACATACCGTTTCTAACTGACTAATTAAAAAGTAAATAGGGCTTTTAAATTAAGCTGTATTTTAACACATTAAAAAGTAAGCTTCCGTCAACCAGAAGTAATAAAAAAAAAATTGATGCCATAAAGAATGTAGAGGCCGGTTGCAAATTTTTCGTCGAGTTTCTCTAATCATTTTATACTACTCTATTTTAACTGTCGCTGCGACTGAATGTTATCTCATTAAATTATCTATGGTATTATAAATGCTGTCATAAAAACTGCTTATTTATATTGTTGCGTCTTTTTAAGTGTCGCATTGTTGTAATTAGAATTACTACCCACTATATCTGCTTTCTTTTATTTTCTCTAAATTTTCTTCGTCATTTTCCTTACTACTGAGTGACAAAAATAGTAGAAAACTAAATAATTGTGTAACGGCCACCCGTACCGTAAAGAAACCATGCCGTGAACAACGTGCCTTATATCTGAATCGTTGTGAAGAGTAGCGGTATAAAAACCTGTAAAACTTATCTAGCAGAAATTCTATGAAAGTTACCTTGATTTATGGGTAGGGAACTGTTAGAATTTCCTTTTATCTTTATACAGGCTGTTACAGCCTTAACAGTCAGATTTAAAACACAAATTTAAACACAAGTCTGAATCAGTTTTTTCCCACGACATTTCTTTTCGGATTCTCTCACAACCGGCCAGACTCCACATAGCTGTCTATGCGTATGTATGTTTACAGCAAACAAAAATAGTAATCAGACGTTTGTGCCACGGCTAATTGCCAACGGCTGAGTATCGAACCTGTCGTAACACCGTGGACATAGCCGAGACACAGAGTGTCCATTCTAATCTAGACAGTGTCACTTTTTACAATAAATGCTGAACGATATCAGATTGATATAACCCCTCGTCTGTTAGGCAAGGCAAGCTTATTAAGTTCGGTAACAATAGAAAAGTGAGTAATTGTGTCTTATTAGTGTTAGTTGAGCTCATATTATCAAAGAGTGAATCTTCTTAAAATATAAAGAAAAAGAGAGATTTAGTGTGAGAGACAGAGAGAGTTTGATCTTTCTCTCATGTAAAAAACTGTGCCTAAACGTGCCGCGACCTTGAAATTCGACTCTAAATTAAAACGTCTTCGAACACTACACACACATTTGACTCGTCCAGTTATCGAATCAAAGACGAAGCGATTTGGAGTTGACGTAAGGTATTTTGCAATTGTGATAGGCAGAGGTTACTGCGTTACACTAGGTGGGTTAGTTCCATCATTAATTTTAATAATCGAAATATAGCAAACTAGCTTCTGCCCCCGGGCTTCGCCCGTCCGAAATTATCCCGAGGGAACGTGCTACCGGGATGCCAAGTAGCCTGTGTCCTTACCCAGGATGCCATCCATCTTCTTGCCATGGTTTATCGAATTCCGTTCAGTGGTTTAGGCGTAAAAAGGTTACAGAGTTATTTCCGAATTTATTATATGACCCGACGAACTTCATACCGCATCAGAATCAATAAAAATATAAAATGTATTAGAAAATGCATTATCTTTATTTTCCCCCATGTGTTGATAGTTATTCTGCTATTCGGGGTGGAGACAAATCCAAGAAATTAAAGATCATAAAAATTGGTCCAGCCGTTTTTGAGTTATAAATGGTGTAACTAACCCGACTTAGTTTTATTTGTATGGATATATAGATTCGGAGATTGCTCAAGACAGGGAGGTTTGGAAGGAAAAGGGGAGGGGAAAAAAAAGATGTTATATATTATGGTAGTATGGATGGATAGATGATATAACTATTGTGGTTCTTTCAGAATAATATTTAATCCAAAAATCGATGCATAAGCAATTGCAAAATTAAATAAGTAATGACTATGTATGAGCTAAACTAACATTGACATTAGACAGAGGAAAGGTTAAAATAGACAAATAAAGAAATAATTGCCCAATGCTTTGGTTACTACTCAAGACATATTTATGGTTAAGAAATTGTTCAAGGACAACAATTAGTGACGGTTAATGTTAAAAAAAAACGCAAATTAACGTAGTCAATGAAGCAAAGTTCAAAGTAGACAATAGTCGAAAATGACATCGAAACAGCTAAGGTGTGCTTGAAGACCCCGACCACGTCACTGTTGGTACAGATTTACTATACACGCCCCGTTTTTTTTCAGCACACAAATGTGATCTCGATTTAAAACAGCAATGTATATGACACATGTACATTTTCACGATCAGTAGACATACGGCAGACGAGATGAGAGTAACGGTCGAAGACTATGATTTATTGTTTGAACCGGTTTCTCATTTTGGGCATAGCGAAGTTGATTTAGAGAAATCTGTTGCTAATGATAGGAATGTGTGTAATTATCACTTAGCACGGTGAATGTTTGGAGGACATTATAGTGACCTTATTGGTGATGTTCTTCAGATAGGCCAGAGGTGTACTCTCAACCGGTGTGCGTGTATGTTCAGATTTATGAACGTAAACGAAGTAAAAGGAAAGCATCGAATAAACATCGTTGCAAGTGGCGTTTTGTAATTTCTGCCTTCCCTCATGGGAAGCATGATTTTATGTATGTATATATGGCAAAAGTATAAATTCTTACGAGTGTCACAATTTCTATCTAAGTATACACCATAGCTGAACACAGGAATACCATTGGCCGTGTAAACGACACTGGTCATCCAGCATATTGATAACAATATAATACTTGACGAGGAAAATTTTCAAGTCCATTACTACGAGTATTTGGGGCTTCGAAGCTTGAGGTCTAGTGACTTGTAGCTGTTTTGACCTTGATCTAAGTTACCAATGAAAACAAAACGATAATCTTACTATGTTATGATGATAACACAGTAAATGCGGAATATTAGAACTGGTTTTTGATTTAACGGATCTCATGTCAAACTTAATAGTGGTTTGAGAGAGCTTCGCAAGATAGCAATGCGCTGTTTGAGTTTCTCGTTATCACATAATATTTCTTAGTGACTAAATTATTTGGGATATTAAACTTTATCCGTGTCACATGTAATGATCGTGAAAACATGTCTCCGAACATTGTAGAAAGGGCCCTAATCACCGTTATAAAACTGGAAAATTGTTTATTTTTATGTATGTATACATCGTTTAAAGGCAAATATTTTGTGTTGTACTCGACACAATTGTCTTCACAATAGCAAATTATATGACTTTAATTTCATCATCATTATTTCAACAACAAGACTTTTACAGTTTGACGTTTTTCTCACAAACCATCCCATGAAAAAGTTTCCAAATATCATTGATTTAGGAAACTATCATTTGAATATTGTAATAGCTTGTCCATTTTGTCTTCTCTGAGCTGTAACATTTTAAATTTTATGTTCATCTTCATCAATGGTTCGTTTAAATATTTCTTGATCACAAATCCATTTTCAAATCAATATTCCATGGAATGTCTGGAATGTTGAAGAGCGTAATTATAACAGCATTTTCAAGGTGTTTCTAGTTCGTTATCAGTTCTGCCTAGAATCATTAATTCAAACCTTAACTAAATACCACAAAAGCTTGGTAATCTCTTCACCTATTTGCCTAGTTCTTAGTCGTTTCTCTTGTTAAAACTTATTTATTAGAAAGCGTTGGTATACCAATTACAAATGCTGTTATTATTTAAGTATCGATATATGGACCGGAAAACATTCTTTGCCAACACACCAAACGGTTAGTGGTCTTGAATATTTTTTCTGCGTTCTCAATTTTAATTGGCTATTGCTTGTGGCAATACCATAAGTGGTAAGATACGATTGTAGATCATCTTTGTATTTAGCATAAATATTTTTAATTATCGAAGAGTACAATGATTTTATTTTCTACTTATCCTCTTTAGCTGTTCTGATTGCTTTAATTATGGCCTTGCACTTGTAGCATTAGTATACAACGTGTAACGTTAAATGCGCAAAACCTCAGATACCCCAACTGATTTTTAATTCAATTGACCTATTTCACAGACAAAATTAGGCCTTCAAAAAATTGTAAAGGTTTTATGTGCTGTTTTAGTTTTACTGACCATTCTGATCGTTTCTTGCGTATGCGACGACGCTTTATCGAGGGAGGAGTTATCACTGGGCCGCTGCGCCGCGCTGACATTGGCTTGCTTGACCTATTAATAAATAGACACGGCAACGTTTTTAATGAAGATTTTTTGAAAAATGTGACCTATATTAAAAAGTGGTTCAATTAATTCTGCTCGTTATTCTGATCAAACTATTTTCAGGTTTTGCGCATTTAACGTTACACGTTGTAGAATCCGTTTCTTCGCGTTTTGTAACGCTGTAATATTTTAAAAGAGTGTCCATGGAGTTTCTTGCCCATTCTTCTTCATAGGAACCTACTACGCTTTGGAAATGGCAACTAGCTTCATCTTTCTGAAGTACCGACTCCTCTGACAATTTAAAAATGCCTGTTAATAGTTTAATTGAAATAAATGCTTTGAATTTGAGTTTTCAGCTAATTATTCGCTGTTCTCATACTTTCATTTTCATAGTGTACTTTGCTTTTCTAGACATAGTATACCGGGTCCATATAGCTGGCGAAACTTCATACAAGTGATGGGCAGTGGCGTGCCTAGTGGTTAAACTTAGGGCAAGCCAACATACATAAAAAAAAAAAACTAAGTACCTACCTACCATATCGCCTGTCACAAGTTGTGCCTACCGACTGATTCGTTTTAGTTCTTACTAATATTCTTATTTCATAATTGTAAGTTTTTGCTATTAGCAATTAAAATGAAATGTTTTTTAATAGCACCATTTTTTTCTTATATTATAAATTATATACTCAAAGTATTGGTAATCCTTTACAAAATCGCAACTTTTTCATTTTCATATTATCAGTTTCGTGTAAAATATGATAAGACGTATAAGAGCCATCTATTAACATTATTGGCACAACAGAGCTCAGAGTTAGTTCATATTTCACTCGCTCGCAACAGACGCTATAGACAAAATATTACAATCTGGCCACTAGATGGCGTACAAGTTATTGATTGATTTCTAACTACACATTGTTTACGATGTTGATAATATTTATAATTATAATTACTCACAATGTGAACAGCCATAACTCTTCAATTTTCGTTTCTTTATCACAGACAGATGACAAACACCACACACACGCACACGGAAGGCATGGTAAAAATTACTAGACAGATTTACTTTACCTTCAGTAGCTTTGATAAAAGCCGTTTTTTGTCAATTCATTTAGAGAACATGATCCTGGCGCCTGCTTTAATTTTTACAATTAATTAAGCAGCCTTTACAAAATATAAAAATTATATATTCTAACTCAAAACGGCGTAATCAGTCGGCGTCAAAATTTGGTGAACGTTTTATTTCTACCAACAGCTGTTTTTCTATTGCAATTTTCGATAATTCGGAAAGCCGTTCTTGTTCTTGAGTACTTATTTCTTAATTAAATATGTGTGAATACTTATTTAACACGTTCCGCGAAACAACTTGACGCAGGAATGATCACAATTAAATGAGCTAGGTATCTTTAAAAGTTCCGGAAAGGCACCCTGAAGGCAATTTTCGACTAAAATGCCTATTACGTAATTTAGATTTCTGAGAAATAGGTACTCAAAAAGTAGGTTTAGGTGAAGTAATGAGATTATTATATTCGTCTGTAAAACTTGAAAGTATTTACCTTTCCGAATAAAGATTGCACATACTTTAATCCATCACAAGGCACATTTGCAAGCGTTTCCGAATTCATTTTAATGTCAAGAAACTTTTTAATCACTTCAAAACAAAGATAATCACCGCAAAACTAATCACAACACTTCATTTCACACAAAATGTCCAAGCAAAAAATGCACCAGTAACCGCTCGAAACGAACTTGAACTAATTTGAAATTGTATCATTCCGTTCCATAGATCGAGCTTTGCACAGCGACGCGCTCATTCATACTATTTACACACACACACGCTTCGTTTTACGTTCCATTCATAAAAAATCAGAAGCCAGGCTTAAAAATCAGTACAATTTGGAAAATAAGTACATACTGATGTAATCAACAACGTGAACATTTGTATACAAATAGTGACAGGTCCAGAAGCCTCATAAGAAGCCAGCTGGTGCGAGCGAGACGGGACGATGTTTATTGTTGCGTTCTCGCAATAGCGGTATTGGAGAGGTTTGGCAACGGTGCGCGTGATGAAAACTGTGCGGGATTTAAATATTATTCTTCGAGTATGTAAACCTGGCAACCTTGCATCGAACGTATAGCAGGCGGCCGCCGGCCGGGGCGCGCAGTTTTTATTATTCTTATCAATTCTTGCGACATGATTGAGTTGGTTAATTTACAAGTTTACTTGTGTAGTTTTATTTTTTTTAAATTTTTTATTGTTAGGCTCACGTTTGACTGAAAGCCGGGCTTTTCGGCTTTAATGAAAGGAACGCCCCTGGTGATGGGTATTGATATCGAAACACGACATGTCTCTGAAGTTTCGCCAGATAAAACTAACTTTATATAGTTGTAGAGTAGTCGCATAGTATAGTGGTAGTTGTATGTCCATTTAAACTTTTTCCTATTTCATAAGATAGAACAACAGTCAAGTTAATAATTTTAGTTTAAGCGACCATAATTTTAAGACTTGTAGACCTACTGATCATAATCTATGTATGTCTCACTGATTTCTAAGATAGGTAGGTTTGGGAAAAGCATTATGAAATTGCTCGAGGCCCCCTGTCGCTAATTAATATGTTTGTTTTCTTAATTACTTGTTAATTAATTACTTTACGGACTTGATAGGATATAAAGTAATTAATAAAATGTTTGATAGTATATTGTGTAAAACTTTGTCGTCGATATATAAATGGCAGTGAATTGGGCAGAGTAGATATCTTTATACACGTTTTGAAATTAACGACATTCACGTTAGATACTGCATTTAATGATATATACTCATAGAAGATAGATGTCAAATGACTTGTGTTTGATAATTACGGTTAAAACAATTTGTTTTTTTCTTAGTTAGCGCTGTCCTGTTCCAAAGCACAAGTTGTATGCTTTTGAAGTTCAGACTACTAAAGGTTTCTCTTTCAGGTGTTACTAAGCCAACCACGTCTTCTTTCAGCCTACTGTTATTTCATTTGGATCCTTCTTGTCTGATTTATGATTCTTTTAATACAGTATCCATTTGTATCACGTGTCACTCCATTTCTTGGTTTATTAAAACGATCTAACATAAAATTTATTCACACTGTTCCAGAAATCGAGCGTGAGCTTTTAGATATTGCTTCGAGATATGTAATTAAATCTCTGTTGTTTTAACAATAATATAATATGTTGTTCTAAAACTCGTTTGTATACACCTTGTATATAATATTGATAAAATCTTAGCACAATAAATCTACTGGATGTCAATTAAATCCGAATGCTAAATGATTATTTTATTTAAATGAACATCCGAACTGGAACTTTATACGTTTGCAATTGTGTGTAAATTAGTAATTATATATCTGGGCTTTTATTTATTACGATGTAAATGAAGATGTTATGGGATTTTAAATGGGAATATAAATTCAATTTTCTATGTAATGACTTTTTGTTTTAACTTCTGGATACAAGCCTTCCGTCATGACATTATTAGGTATTTGCATAATCAGCTAATAATGTTCCCACTGTTGAGACACTGGCCTCTTCTCTTCGACAGGGAGTGGGCTGTAATCTACCATTCGACCCAGTGCGGGTTGTTAGGTGTCACATGTCTTAGATTTTTCGGTTTTAAGACATCCCGGTTTCCTCACGATGTTTTCCTTTACCGTTTTAATAGATTTTTCATAGAATTTTGAGGAATGTATTTCTGATTAGACTGGAAGCTCCCATTATAGTTTGGAAAAGGGTAGGTTGATGATGAACCTGTATTTCCGACAGAGCCAACGGTAATGTAACATCACTTTAATTAAAATGAACAAGGATGATTTTCAGTGTCACTTACTGCCGAGATGTATTCATTAATTTGTATGTAGTGTACACAATATTCCGGACTACAAAAGGAGCCCTTTCTCACATGTCAAGTGCGTTATCATCAATATAACGTGTCTGACAACTAATTGGAATGCCCGACGTGTCTTAGACACTAACGTAATTGTTTTATTACTGCATTCTACTATCAGCTAATTTTGTTATTGATTGATGTACTTGACACCTCGTGTGGTATACTACTGTGCATATAAAGTATATTGTAGGGTACTTAACAAGATATTTATAGCGTTTCATTTGTTTTGATAAAGGATGTCCCTTTGATGGACACTCTTGATTTTTTTTTGTTTCAACTTTTGATCATAGCGATGTTCGTTTGTTTGTCCTTAAACCCAGTTTTCTACAAAGCGGAATGGAGAAGAAATTGTATTTTGTTTTTACACATCTTTAAAATAAGCTTCAAAATACCTATTGGTTGTTTACGAGACAACTCTCATCTCCACTTTGGAAGCGTAATGTATATTTTCGATCTAAAGTCGTTATAATTAGTTCACAACCATTTATAACTAAAATATGAACCTTCGCGTAAGTTAAGTTCAAACATACGTGACGAAATTTTGTTTTACAACATCCAGCGAAGTTATTTTATTACACACAATTACTAAATATTATGACATTTCTGACTGTGCAGTAGTAAAACGGAATCTTTAACGTCATGAGTGTCTTTATTTGGAAATTAAACATGTATATAAAAGATTCGTCTACTGTTACTATCGCTTTTATAATCGCTTTGCGAATCTGGGAGCGGCAGAAATAAGTATTGGTTATATTTTATTAGTTCACTATGATTAACTTTTAGTTCACCATGATTAACTTTTAGTTCACCGTGATTAACTTTTAGTTCACCATGATTAACTTTTAGTTCACAGTGATTAACTTTTAGTTCACCATGATTAACTTTTAGTTCACCGTTTCTTTTGTTGTTGAAGTTGTAAATCCCCTTCCCCCCGTACCGTTTTAAATACTGAAATTTTACGTTGTACTAAAGTTGTTAATTTGTTAGCTTCAACATTTTCTTTGAACGTTAATAAGCAAAATTGCTTATTGATTTCTAAACTACAGTGCGTATGATGTTTTTTGTTTTGTACCGCAAAGTAAACCATTTTAGCATATTTTAAAGATTTACTCTGTCCTAACCTAATGCCGGTTCTATCTACACACATAAAACGGTTACAGAAAAATTTTCTTTTGCTTTATATGACCAACTAAGATCGCGACAAAAAACTTTTGTAGTTCTCTTGTCAAAGCCTCTTGGACTAATTAGTACACTTTGTATGTGAACTACATATACGACACTCAAATATCCCATAACAATTTCAAAGTAACTGTCTAATGACAGTCTTTGACTATACTGAGAAGCGTTTATTGTAATCAATAAACGCTGCTCAGTATAGTAATCATCACAAATTTAATTCAAAAGGCGTTTGTCACCGTTTTTATTGTTTTCAGTGTCTCACACAGTAAACTATTCGTTTATAGTTACGATGTCACTCGTTACTCGTAAAACAGAATCTGATGTTAATGGTGCGCTTAGCTAAGTGAAGATGCGTTTCATCGCTTACCTAGGGCTGGTCCCGCAATAAAAATTGAACATTTTATTAGCAGTTTAACGTCGAAAGTAGTGAAAGGTAATGGGATTTGATTTATTGTAG
Organism: Eremobia ochroleuca; assembly: GCA_949629135.1. Lineage (NCBI taxonomy): Eukaryota > Metazoa > Arthropoda > Insecta > Lepidoptera > Noctuidae > Eremobia > Eremobia ochroleuca. The sequence continues at coordinate 3,280,056 of OX451405.1, forward strand.
AATAATTGATTAATGAGTAGGTAGTTCTGTTAAGAGAAATGGTGATTAAAGGTTATTTTAAACGAAAATAATAATAACTGATAAGACTGGAACATTAAAATTTACATAGAATAGGTTGATGGTAGAATTATTGCCACCCGCTTCTGAGTATAGGCCTAATCATGTTGTGCCATGCTTCCCTGGTCTGTGCCAGTATCGTCCAGAGTGCGATTCTGTAACCATCTCACCGTGAAAACTTGGGTGAAGTGAGCGCGGAGTGAGCTGTCAGTGTCATCCCATCTGATACTATGGATTGACCAAGCATATATTTACAATCATAATCGAGATTTTAATTTTAAAAAAATATGCTAATTCTATTGATCATTTTATATAATTTCAAAGCTAGTATTTGAATTGTCAAAACATTACTATTTTGTGGGGTTTTAATATAGGAAAAAAGACTAGTTCTTTTGTAAGGACTAGTCTAGGTAAAAAGGAAAAAAAAAGGAAATTTATATTCTGACTAAGTTTCTGTTTTGCTATTTTATTTTAGAACTCCACAAAATATTAAGGTTTTGAAATTAAAATACTAGTTTTGAAATAATGTAAAATGATCAACATAATTAGCATAAAAAATATTATTAAAATCTCGATTATTATTGTAAATGTTTGCTTAGTCAATCTCTAGTATCAGTGGGATGACACTGACAGCTCACTCCACGCAAATTTTCACCGTGAGATTTTTACAGAATCGACATGCAGGTATTTCTAGAGTATAAATAGATTCATTTTCGTGTTAATGCAGTGTGTATTCAGTATTAGTCATACTACTAATACCTGCGTTTGTTGTAAAGTTGAGTCCTAGGATAAAGAAAGATAATTTTTTGAACAACAATGATACAAATCGTTCTTATCAGTCTGTAATATTTAATGTAGGTTTATTGTCTGCTCCAAAATCCGCGACGCAAACGCATGAACTGCGACAGCAAAAAATATATGCGTAAAAAGATAAGGCTATTTAACATTTTCTATCTTGCTCATTTCACAATAATTTTCGTGTTTCTTTTTTATATACATTACCAGCCAACTACGAGTCGTGCCAGCCCTGTTCGGCCGGCATCTGAAAACTCCCAAGCATCTATTTGCAGAATAAACTACTCTCGTATAGCTTGCATTAGGGATGACCGGATAAATACAAACTGGTAAATACGAGATGACTTTATTTGTATAGTTTTATGATACTGTTCACTGATACAAGCGAAGGAATTCTTTGGTAAATTATATTATTTCATTTTGTACAGTTTTGATACAAGTATTTTGATTACTAGGTTTTGATTTTACAGGGTTTGGACGCTACTAGGGGTTTAGTTTCCGAATAACAAAAAAATATCGTGGGCCGAACTTTTTCTACAGATTAAAGTAGTTAATTCCACGCAAACAACTTTGAGCTAACAAAAGCTGCTGATAATAATTACATGAAGAATTAAAAAATATGACTGTCATGGAAAGAAAAACAGCTATTTCCATAGCGGCTCATCAAAGTAACTATTCGAAATTAACAATCTTATAACGCGTGATAACAATAAAAAAATTCTATAACAATAAAACACTCACAACACAAATAAAATACTAAAAGTATTTCAATAAAACTCGTTATATATCAGCTTATTTGAATAACACTTAAATCGACAGCGATTTTCCTTCACTAAGATGAATTAGAATTTATAGATGAACGTATTTCATTGGACGTTTGAGTGCATAGCGAAGTTCGACGTCGCTAGTTTTCTTCCGGAAGATTTATTATGATATCTAAATAATGCAAGCTTTTCTAAAGACGTTTACAATCCAATTTATCTTTTCCCAAGTGACCAAAGAAAGAATGCTATAAACTGCCTGCAGCCGACAGTTTCTGACAGTGACATTTGTAACGTAGTTAATAATAATTTTAATTTGAGAGCTGTTAAGACGGATTTAGAAGCCGGTAAAGTTCAGGATGCTAATTAAAATAGGTTATTTGTACATTGAATGATATTACTCATTGATAACATTGGTAATAATAATGACACACTGCAATCACTAATCTGTAGTAATATATTTGAAAAGATAATATTTATCACTCTCATTGTAAAGGCTACCAGACAGAATAATAGATGAATGGTTCATTCAGTAACTGCAAAATGCCTTTAATACCATCATTCCAAAATGGTTGAATTAATTTTCATCAATGAGAAGGTAAATTAAATACTGCTATTTAATATTCATGACGCGTCTTTCAGTCACTATAATGAACGTCAAAAGTATTATTCCATTGACCTTTAGAACTGTTAGTTATTTTTGTACATTTTAACGTCAGTATTATTTAACTCTAGAGTTCGTGTATTATAAGACAACGTAAATATAAATCTTCGGTAAGTTATATTTTATGGGAATGTTACGAATCCGGAAGACTTTCGGAACATCAACGTTTAAATTCGTTATAATGGATTCTACAGAAACAAAACCATAATTTTAGACTTCATTGCATTGAAAGACAGAATACACGTTAGGTATTTTTTTAGAAATTGGACTGTAAAAGGTAGAAAGATTGCTCAATGTTGATCGTCAAATGAATTAACTTAATATTAATGAAACACTATTAAAATCGTGAGTTACAACCTCCTCAAGACTTGACAATGAACTGCATATCATGAAGACTTAATAAAGACTGAAAGGTGATACCAATGTACCAAGAGGAAGCTAATTCTCGTGGGATTCAGACGGTTCGAGTTTCATTGGAGCAACCAGTACTATACTACTACAACCAAGTAGAAACATTCTTAACAAATAAATACCATCTCATATCGTTACTAGAAACATCTGGACAACATTTAGGAAATATAACGATACTAAACTCAAGTGACAATCGTAAAAAGTTTTTACCAAAGCATTTGAAACACTTGACCACGCATTAAATTGCCAAAATGAGAACTATTAGTTATCATTTTGATCTAGTGGAACGCGCTTATAAACTACAATTACATTTATTAAAAAAGTGACAAGTTCTATAGAAGTTTATTAAAACAATTTGAGGAGTGATGAAGATGAGAGTACAGATTTTCTCAGTATTAAAACCGCGTGCTCCAATTTAGTATTGTGCGTTGCTCCGTCTAGCAATGACAGACAGTAAGCAGACATCTATGTAAGATACTATACTATTAGAATTTCTAACGCAGCTATTTTAGAACATTTGCATAATAATGTAAATGCTCAAAAATAGCACTAAGAAGAAATAAACTCAAGTAAGTAATGTGTCTAGTTTCAAGATTTGTTTGTTCAAAACAGTTAGAAAAAGGCTAGGCAGATGACTATAAATTCGAAGTTTTGGTAAATAATTCCATTCTTCAGAATATTTTGGTTTGAAAATGATGTTATTATTATTGATATTGATTTGTCTATTACGAGACCAAATGCCTTTTATTGAACCTATATATACAATATTAAACGATTCTCTCCTGAATATTATTATTTGAAGACGATTGCGTAGGAAACCGTCTCGTAACATAATGTTTTTAGTAAATTTTTACTGGCGTTAATTTTTGTTTGGCGCTCCTGTACGGTTTGTTTTAGTTTACACCTGCTTGGATCATGGCCATCCAAGTACGAAATTCTACTGGACGGTTAGCTTTACCTCCTACTGTTAATAATATGTAGTGAGTACAAAAAGTTTGCGTCACAAGGATCACATGTTTTCACTTGTCTTCTGCGGCTTTGAATACTTTCTTAGGATTAATCGGCTGTTGTAATTTTTTTTCATTTACAACATCTAAAGAAAGCGGTGGCGAAATGACCTGGACGCGTACTGCGAGGGCTAGTTCGAAGTGGCGCGGGAAAAGAGTTCTTGCAAGGACTTGGCAGTGGCACAGTTTAGGCTAAACAACCAAAAAACACATGTACAATACCAAACTTACAGTATTCAATTGTCAGATTTGTTGTTTTAAATTCAATTATATGTTATGCGTCTTAAAGCACGTTTTTCCTGCTAGCAACGTTAAAACCGGATTTACTATTCAAAAGCACAAATGCATTACTCACCTATTCCAACAGTAATATGTTTCGTAGTATTTACTACTATATCGTCAATGATCAAGCAAAATCAACTGAGTAGGTGTGTCGACAGGGTCTATAACCTCGTAAAAGCATAGGCAAAAATCTAGGTCCGTTCTAGCATGCTAGTCTGAGTGGATTGTTTAGCATTCTAGATGTGTATTATTTATCATTCAAGCTTATTTTATTTTTAGCAACATATTATTGAGAGTTCTTCTTCTTCCTAGCGTATTGATGGCAAAGAGTACTGTTATGTATGTGGGTAACTTTAAGTAATGAGTCAATAAACAGTTTGCGTTGAGCTGCCTTGTTTCATTGACGCGTCCCGTATTTATCACTGGCGACGAGCGGTGTTACCGATACGTTACCTACGCGTGTGAACATTTTGTCAAAAAAAAAAAATGCCAATTGGACGTATAGAACCTTTTGATTTAGCAAATCACAATTGGGATGCGTATATTCGACGGGTCAATCAATTTATTACACTGAATAATATTGACAAGTCGTTAAAGTTAGCAACTTTAGTGACGGTGGTAGGCGCGGAGTGTTACGAATTGATGTGTGATTTGTGTGCTCCCGACACCCCTGAATCAAAAACTTTTGATCAAGTAGTTGCGCTAGTAAAGGAGCACCTGGAACCAGATAGGTCGGAAATCGCTGAGAGGCACATATTTCGACAAAGAATACAAAGACAAGGTGAAAATATTCGCGAATACCTTCAAGCACTTAAACACTTGGCTAAAACATGCAACTTCGGTGGTTGTTTGGAAGTGTGCCTACGAGACCAATTTGTATCGGGGATAAACGATGAAGACATGAGGTCAAGGATCTTCGCAGAACGTGGTATTGATTATAAGCGCGCCGTGGAGTTGGCGCTGGCGCTGGAGGCGGCGGAGCGGCACGCAGCTATGGCGTGTGCTTCGGCTGGCGCGGCAGCCGCGCGGCCCGGTGGCGGTGGTGGCCTACCTGTGCCGGTGCAGCAGGAGGACGACGGTTTGCATCGGATCAGCGCGAGTGCGGGCGCCTCGCGTGGCGGCAGGGCCGGCGCCAGTGGCGGTGGCGCAGGCTCGGGTCGTGCGCAGGCGCAACGCACATGTTCGCGATGTGGTAAATCGGGTCATTCCGATGGCAAATGTCGGTTCAAGCAATATAGTTGTGACATGTGCGGTGAAAAGGGCCATTTAAAAGCCGTGTGTGTTAAAAACAGGAACACAAAAGGATCTAAAGGTCAGTTTTTTTTAAATGACTCAGATTCGGAAGATGACATTTGTAATTTCTATAATTTGGTAGTGAACAGTGATGGTGACGGACCGTACTACGCAAATTTGATCGTTGAAAATGTTAAATGTAGATTCGAAATAGATACTGGAAGCAAAATATCTGTTATTTCAAAGAGTTATTATGACAATTATTTTTCAAAAGTCCCAATCGAAAATAAACTGATAACTTTAAAATCGTATACAGGTGACGTCATCGAGACCATCGGTTATATTGTTGTTAATGTTGTATGTGGTAAACATTATGCTAAACTAAAGTTATATGTCATTGATAATGGCGGCCCGCCATTAATGGGCCGCACTTGGATCAAGTCTTTAAAGTTGGCTGTTGTGGAATGTTACAATTTAACAGATGACAACTCAATGGCGGCGTCGTTACGAGAAATGTTTCCAGAGGTTTTTGCTGAAGGTTTAGGCACATTTAAAACCAAATTTCACCTATATTTAAAGGATGAAACACCAGTTTTTGTAAAAGCACGGTCGTTGCCTCTGGCCTTACGCCAGCCAGTGGAGCAGGAACTCGAGCGGCTGCAGCGGGAAGGGGTCATCTATAAAGTGGAGCGATCAGACTATGGCACTCCTATAGTGCCGGTGGTTAAAGCTAACGGCAATATTAGATTGTGCGGTGATTACAAAATAACAATCAATCCACTTTTGAAAGATTACCACTACCCGCTGCCCCGCATTGAGGACTTGTTCGCAGCTTTAGGTGGGGGAGAGGAGTATAGCAAATTAGACTTATCAAATGCTTTTCAACAGTGTATTTTAGATGAGGATTCCCAACCGATGACGGCAATCACAACTCACGTTGGCACTTTTGTATATAGAAGGGTACCATTCGGTATTAAATGCATACCCGAAAATTTCCAAAAAATTATGGAAGAAACGTTAAGTGGATTGCCGTCAACAGCGGTTTTTGCGGATGACATTTGCGTTACTGGTAAAGATAGAACTACACATTTAGCCAATTTAAAAGCTGTGCTACAAAGGCTCAATCAAAATGGTTTGAGAATAAATTTTGCCAAGTGTGATTTCTTTAAAAGCAGTGTTACCTATTTGGGCTATAAAATTGATAAGTTTGGGTTACATACGGATAGTAAAAAAATTGACGCCATTGTAGCAGCACCAGAACCTACAAATGTTACGCAGCTCAAGAGTTTCATGGGACTTGTAAATTTTTATTCAAAGTTTTGTGCCAATATGAGCGATATTTTAAAGCCCCTTTATTGCATGTTAAAGAAAAATGTAGATTGGCAATGGACTGACGAGTGTAATAGGGCTTTTATAAGGATTAAAAAGATGTTAAGCCGCGCTCCTGTTTTAGCACATTATGATGCAAGTCTTCCGTTAATTCTATCAGTTGATAGCAGCGCATATGGCGTGGGCGCGGTATTGACGCAGCGCCACGCAGACGGCTGCGAGCGCCCGGTGTGTTGTGCTTCAAGGACGCTCAACTCGGCTGAAGTCAATTACTCGCAGTTAGATAAGGAGGCGTTAGCTATTGTATTTGGTGTAACTAAGCACCATCAGTATGTTTATGGCAGACATTTCACACTTCGCAGTGATCACCGTCCCTTAAGTTACATTTTCGGTAAAAATAAAGGAATACCAGTGACCGCCGCCAGCCGCTTACAGCGATATGCAGTTAAGTTGGCTGCTTACGACTTCAATATTGAATTCGTAACATCGTCTAAAAACTGTTTTGCAGACGCTCTTTCTCGCCTTCCTCTAGACTTAACAAAACGTCAAGTTGGAGGTAAAGGTGAAGAATGTAGTTATTTAAATTACGCGCAGGAACATTTTCCAATCAGTTTTAAAGATATCAAAACTGAGACTCGGAAGGACGCATTATTAAGTAAAATATACGGTTTCATAATGTACGGGTGGCCCACTGATAAATGGGCTGATAAAATAGAAAATGCTTATTACAACAGAAGAGACAACTTGCATATTGATCAAGGCTGTATAATATGGGGTTATCGTATTGTCATACCAAGATCATTACGAGAGCTAGTTTTGACTGAGATACACGATGGGCACCCAGGAATCGTCAAAATGAAACAAATCGCGCGTAATTACGTATGGTGGGAGAACATCGATGCAGACATCGAACGCGTGGCGCGCGAATGTGTTGCTTGCAGGGAACTACGGCCCGCGCCCCCCGCCGCGCCACTACATTCGTGGCCATGGCCCTCAGAGCCGTGGTCACGTCTGCACCTAGATTTCCTCGGCCCGTTTAATAATAAATATTTTTTTGTAGTGATCGATGCTCACTCTAAGTGGATAGAAGTAGAACCAGTTAGCACGACGTCTGCCACCATTGTCATTGACTGTTTAAGACGGTTGTTTGCACGTTTCGGATTGCCTAAACGCTTAGTAAGCGACAATGGACCACCTTTCTCATCCTTTGAGTTTGCTCAATATTTGGAACGCAATGGTATTAAACATACGTTAATACCCCCGTATCACCCCTCCAGCAACGGAGCCGCGGAAAATTCAGTGCGGTCTGTTAAACGTATTCTCAAAAAGGCTCAATTAGAACGAGAAGATTTTAATACCGCATTAAGTCGATTTCTATTTATGTATAGGAACACTGAACAAAGCACCACCGGAATTGAACCGGCGGTAGCCCTTCTAGGCAGACGACTACGCGGCCGTCTTGATCTGCTGCGGTCTGACACAGCGGAGCGTGTGCGCAGCGACCAGTTGCGACGCGAAAATAGCCACAAACGTCCGCTGCGGACGCTGGTCCAGCAAGAACCAGTCATGTTACGAGATTACACAAAATCAAATCGTAATTGGACTGAGGGTGTTGTGACCGAGCGTACGGGGCCTGTTTCCTATACGGTGAAAACTAGTGCCGGTCAGACTCATAAGAGACATATTGATCAGCTACAAACTCGTAAATCGCGGCATTCATTGAGTAAGGCAATTGACGTAACATCTTTCGATCAAAATAACAGCAAACAACATGCTACAGAGCACTCAGTTTCTAAGGGCGATACGGACGACAAAGATGAATTCTTTGATAGTGTGAGAGAGGGAGCCGGGATCGCGGCGCAGTCACCACGGTCAACCCCGCCGTCCACGCCACCTGCTGCTAATAACACTTGTCGCGTGCGCAGGAAAGCGGCAATTCGTTGCGAAGAAATTCTTAAAAATATTTAACCACATTTTAACCTTGTTGTATTTCTGAATTGTTATTGTTACACTCTAAACATATAACATATAACACTAACGTATTGTTTGATTTTTAACTTTATGTAACTTAGGTATTTTCACAACAGTCTGTTGAACTGTGCTGTGTCAGGTATTATTCGAATAAGATTTTTGTATGAAATTTGGGAGGGAAAAGTGTTATGTATGTGGGTAACTTTAAGTAATGAGTCAATAAACAGTTTGCGTTGAGCTGCCTTGTTTCATTGACGCGTCCCGTATTTAGATATTAACATTTTTGTCCCAAAATTCAGCTGCGTGAACTCCGCGCACTGACGTTTTTAAATTTTTAATGTGCGTATACTTTCTTTCCTTTTCATTAAAAAAAACGCCTTAGGCCCCTTTCCGACTATGTCGTGACGACAAATTATCGTATCCTTTAAAGCGTCGTGGCTTGTATATTTAAATGGAGTTGTACACATATACGACAACACGATAAACTATCGTCCATGACTTTTTTTGCAATGACGACAGATTGTCAAAGCAATGGGAATGGCTAGCGCGACAGTCGTAAAACGATAAAAAAACGTCACGATAAGTCGTGACGTTATTCGCTTGCTTTCATCTTCCGCCTTTTTTAAAAGTAATACATTATTGAAATTTCATCTTCATCCATTATACTCGGGAAGTACACACACTAGGTGCTAATCTTCAAAAGAACGTAGAGGTGACGTGAACTGTAAAAATGTCTTCACAATAGAGACGACAGTCATCCAACGATAAAATAATCGTCACGACATAGTGGGAACGCGCCCTTTATAGTTTTCCGGCTGTAACCATGCATTGTTGTTATTTTTGACACAAACAAAAGTTTTAGTACTAAAGTAACAATAATTAACAATAGTCTTTATAAACATACTAATAAGGGCATCAAAGCTAAGTTCTACGAAACATTATAACAAAGATTATATTACTGCCAGACTATTTCACTGATTGCTATGGAAGATTAGAATAGAATACTCTTTTTTAATTTTTTTTACTATTTTTGTTTTTTATAATTGACCGATGATTTTTATTCGTGTAACGTGTAACAAGAGATAAATAAGCTGTTTAAAAAAAAGTTAAGTTTAATTCAAAATCACAATGATTAACTTTAATTATGATGCCACAATAACACCATAAAAGGTGTAAAAGTTAAATGAAAAGTAGGTGTAAACATTTTGATTACACGTATAAATTATTTCCTTATCTCATAGAGTGTGGGAAACGGGTTATCTGATGAAGGTGATAGATGCACCTGTCAGCGTTGTTTGCAGTTGCAATCTGCGTCAAATGTGGTACGGTTGGACGAGGTATGTTCTCGAACCTTAAAACTATACAAGGTGTAACTTAAATAACGCACAACCTTTCAAGGGGTCATTGCACTCATCATTATGAACAACTTTTACTATGGGACCAAACCTGAAATCGTGAAAAAAAAAATCAGCTGTTCCCTACATTTATGTTCGCATAACTCGTCAAAATTTAGGGAACAGCTGATTGTTTTTTCGCGATTTCAGGTTTGGTCCCATAGTAAAAGTTGTTTATAATGATGAGTACAATGACCCCTTATGAGGTTGTGCGTTATTTAAGTTACAGCTTGTATATGTCTTAGAGTCTTAGTTCTGTTAAGGAAAATAGAGCTTCTATTTTCCAAAGCCTATTATGCAGAGTCAAATTAAATTAGCTAGAGAAACTCCACAGACGTGATTGGTATCGATATCTGAACACGATAAAACATTGAAAACTGATTTTCTTAACTCATACTTCAAATCGGAACTAGGCCGTGGATCTCTAAAAATCTTCAAATAATTTTATTTATTTAAACTTTTCGCACAAAAGGTATGAGGGGCCCGTGGCTAAATAATAACAGCCACACAGGCCGATCGATCCAGTTAAGCTACGGTTGTCGCGATTGGCATATGGATGGGTGACCATCTTTACATGGCCCTCCGTGCCTCGGAAAGCACGTTAAGCCGTTGGTTCCGGCGGTCATTCGTGGATCTTTGACAGTCGTTACGGGTAGTCGGAATCCCGAAAGTCTGACAACCAGTCTTACCAAGGGGTATCGTATTACCCTGTAACTGGGTTGTGGGGGTCAGATAGGCAGTCGCTCCATGTAAAATACTGGTATTCAGCTGCATTCGGTTAGACTGGAAGCCGACCCCAACGAAAAGACTAGGCAGATGATGATGCATAAAAGGTACAAAGGCGGACTTAATGCCTTAGGCATTCTCAAGCAGTCAATCAAGGGTTAAGGGTTAGGATTAATTTATTGTATGTATAGATAACTAACTATTTACACTAGATACTAAATTAATTGTCTAACTAACTTACTATACAAATAAATACAAAAAACAAAGGACACTTAGGCGTCGAAGTACTCGTCCGCATCGCTGTCATTCGGAAACGTGCTCAGAAGACTGGCAGCGTTGCCACGTTGAATGGCATTGCTAATTTATGGCAATTATGGCAATGCTAATTATTTTGTTTAGATATCAACACCCATCACGTCTGTCAAGTTTAGCCAGAAAATTAAATTTGAACCGGTTTTGAAGAACTGTTGTTTTAAAATTAATTCATTACTAAGATTGAACTAGCTACAATAAATTTCATACTATATCATACAAAAACACGCACAACTGAAGGTCAATTCTCGTAATTAAAAAGCTTCAAAATCTAGTCGCATCATTTCATCTCAGCGACGATCAATGTTAAAAAAACTGTTAAAAGTATAGGGAAATTATAAGTATTTTTGACAGATTGAGACCGAGATTACCTACAATGCGAATGTGTCTAAAAATACGGGAAGTTGTATCCAGGTTCTTAAACAAAATTAAAATGTTCAGCCTTCCATATATTATGAGCGTAAAGGCAACCTTGTTTGGCCAACCATACAATTAATTACGAGTCGCTTCTCCAAGAAAGCTAAAGAGAAGATATTTCAATAAAAAAACTCAAAACTTACAACAGCAAAATCATTTAACAGATTCAGTTCGATGCTCTACTACAAATCTTGATGCCAATTATTTTAAGCCTAGACAATTCAGCGTAATTTCTGAATTTCAGTTTTACTTTTAGCCTAGTGTATCTATTTATCTAAAGCATGTGTAAAGACTAGATCACCGCCCACGAAGAGAAAAGCATTATTTTTGTTACTAGCACTAGCTTTCAACTGATATGAAGAATTATGAGAGCAAACAAAATAATTACTTACATGATACCACCCAGAAGTGATAATAAGCTGGCATTTGTGAATTATGGTAATATCATTAACGCCACCATCCTGCCATCGAATCTCTTCACCACCCTTGGTTGACTGGTAGAGAATTCCTAAGGCTAAGAAGTAAAGTTTAAGTAAATGAATATATGCCAAAACATGAATCAAAAAGCGCGTTAAGCGGTAAAGTCACAGATATTATCATAGATACTGAAAAGCAAACAAGAATAACCCATTAATCTTGTTAGAACAAAAAAATTTATACATATAAACATAAAACCATATCCACCATCGTCCTTGAAAACTCGCACAGAATGTAACGTAACAAAACATCAAACTAGATGCATTAGAAAGAAAAAAACTTAATAGCGGACTAAAAGCAAACGTTCAAACTGTTAGCTAACATAAAAAAAAAAACTAGTAAAAAAGCTTGAATCCATCCTCAAAACATTAAAAGATACCACAAAAAGCAACCTGACCAATACTGAAAATTCCGCAAGTGCTCGGTACTACACAAACGCTAAAACTTACGTAACAAAATGTTTTACTCAATGAACCGAACTGGGAGAGGGTGAACTCATGATCTACTCTAGAATAGTTCCGATCACAGTATAAGAAATAACAGTAGCCCCATCTGATTAACAACGCACGTCCAAGCATGAAATACTACGAATAGTGTGTAACATCTCGCGATATGCGGGGTGAGTACTCTGATTTTTCTATACTATGTCATTTGTGTGTTTCCAAGTTCATTATTCTGTGTTGTAAAGAATGAGTCTTCTGTTCTTCAAATGTTTGTGGCTCGGATGCTGCGCGCTCGCAAAATATCGATGCTAATTCTGTACACAGACCGAAGTTATGCATTGTCCGTTGTCGCAACCACTTCTGGTTTTCGGTCTAACGTCCGCCGGCTATTTTGATTCGTAACCTGTTTTTGAGCATCTTTGAGTATTATTTATTACATTGTAGTTTTATTGGTAGGATTTGGAATTGGGTCTTCTGTACGGGTCAAGTATGCTGTTGGAATCGTTATTTTTTTGTTACTTTTTCGAAGCTCTTTGAAAAATGGGAAGATTCAATGTATTTTTGCACCCCAAATAGTTAACAAACCTCAATAGTTTATTGCTGAACCAATGATTTTTTTAATAGCCTTCATTCTTCTGTAATAAAAAAAAAATAGATTTCATGGGTACTTATTATGCTATAATTAGGTGTGCAGTATGTATATATGACATTGCCCCTTTATGTTCAGACACTAAATAACTATTCAATATAATACCAAAAGCTGTATAAAGACATGATAATGCCATGGTCAATTTTATATTATGGACTCAACGTTAAACTCTTCATTCTTCTCAACAGTCATAATTTATTCAGTTCTTAGCGTTTTCGTTTATTCTGCCTGTATATCTACCATTAAGTTTCCTATTGGAAGTATTCTTATAATTCTATATATCCTTGATTTCGACTACTATCTAGTCTGATGGTTAGTTACTATGCGATCAATGATGAAGCATGCTTGTCCAAGGATACCATTTCACTCAGAGCCACAACTGGTAGACTATTAGGTTCTAGTTATTGGAAAGCACATTTTCTAATTTTCCAAGAAACATGAAAACCTTTCCCAATACTCAAGATAACGCAAGTTCACTGACCCCGTGACGTCTTAGCCAGAAATAAGCGAAGGGAAGCTAAACTTCAGTAATTAGAAGTGTGCACTATTTTTGTCCCCCATTTTTTAGCAACAGTTTTGGCAGCTGCGCAGTGCCCGTTATAGATGGTCGACTAGCTTTGATCTATTGACATGGCCCGACATTTCTGTTGTTCCGCGATGTTGTTTCGATTTGAGGAAATGTTATGTTTAGTTACGTTAGGACACTTCAGATTTCGGTTAGATCATCAAATATTTTCTCATTCCATCCGAGGAGTAATTCCCGTATTTTTAAGAAAGTTCGCATTGTAATTTCAGTCTCAATTTGTCAAAAAACCTCTAATTTCCATACATTTTTGACAAGTTTTTGCCATTTACGAGTATTGTCGTTGATACGAGATTGCGACTTGAATTTGAAAGTTTTTTATGTTCGATAATTAGCCTTCAGATTACATTCTTAAGACCAAAATATAACATCTTTCACAAATAAACTAAAGCCAAGTTACGACGAACGAATAGCTGAATACATTTACACCGTCACTGAACGTAAGGCAGTAAAATCATACGCGTGCCTCTTGAACGTCGCCAACTCACAAATGACCACAAATCGGCATTTGCGATAAATTTTACGATCCGCCTTCACGTTTCGGTTCAATAACTTTATTTTGTGACTTACATAGGCTACTTCTGTTACTCAAAATAGTTCGTGCTCCTGATTTTGGTGACTCCGGTTCAGTCTTACGTTTGTTTCTTCCAAGATGTTTCTAAGCAGTCTTCTTCCCGTTTTTGATCTATGAATAATCAATCAGCCTATAATTTTCCCACTGCTGGGACACAGGCCTCCTTTTTTCGAGGAAGTGGGCTGTAATCTACCACGCGGACCCAGTGCGGGTTAGTAGATGTCACATGTCTTCGAATTTTAAGGTTCTAGGACATGCAGGTTACCTCACGATGTTTTCCTTCACCGTTTTGAGAGAAGTGGCGATGAAAGTATTTCCACAACGTATAGCGCCTCCCTGGGTTTTTGATCTATGCCAAAGACTTACCTACTGCTATTATTTTTCTTATGGTCATTTCGATTGCGAGTTTATAAAAGAGTGTCAATGGAGCTTTTTTGTGTTTTTAACCGACTTCAAAAAAAGGAGGAGGTTATCAATTCGACTGTATTTTTTTAACCGACTTAATTTTTTTTTTTTTTTTTATGTTTGTTACCTCATAATAACCGACTGGGTGAACCGATTTTCATGATTCTTTTTTATTTGAAAGCTGGTGCTTCCCGTGTGGTCCCATTGTCACCATTTCAATATCTGATGATGGGATCTTGTAGAAATCGGGGGAACTCTTCAATAAATAACAGCAGATTAACCGCGATTGTTGCTATAGCATATCTAAGCATTGTTTACACCATCACACAACATAATATCACGCCTGTACTCACTACAAAGGTTATAATTATTTTTTTATTATAATAATAATTAATACCAGTAAAACAACCGCGATTGCTGTTATCGCATATGTATGCATTGTTTACGCAATCGCACAACATAACATCACGTCTGTACCCTATAAACGCAGATGCAGCTTCCTGTCACTGATATTTACATAGCAAGTAGTGTTTATATGAATTTGATTCGGGTAGATATAACTAAAAAGTGAAAAATAAAAAAAATTATATAAAAAAAAACAACCGACTTCCAAAAAAACACTACAAAGTGAAAAATAATTTTAATTTCGGAAGTCGGTGTCAAAAAACCAAAATGCAGAACCAACGACACCGACTTCCAAAATTAAAATTATTTTTCACTTTGTAGTGTTTTTTTGGAAGTCGGTTGTTTTTTTTTATATAAAAATTTTCTTCTTCATTGGAAACTAATATTAAAAAAAAACTCTTATTTTTATTGCTTTCCTTATTGTAAGGGCTTAAATAGTTGGGACGTATGACGATCTTCATTCAGCCGTAACTCCTCAGTCAATAGTGGTCTGTCAATTTAATGGCCTAATAGCAAAAAGACAAACCGTTGAAGACATCAGGGCTACCTGCCAATCATACCAAGCGAGACGCATGATTCAACCGAGGCAAATTAGTTTATTAATAATCTGTATGAGTACCTACATTAAGAAGTCTCTTCAGCGAATGATCCCTGAATAGTATTTTCTGCCTGGTATCTGGGTCTTAAGGACAACTTTTGAAAATTAATGAACGTTTTGATTACCGAAGGATGAATGTTGTTTGTCACTTATGCACAGGGATTTAAGTAGGTTCAGTACATAATAGCGAGATGAACTAGAATGTATTATCAAGGATATGACAACGACAAGAAATAACCGCGAAAAACAAAATGAAGGAGGGCCTATTCAAGTTGTTTTTTTAACGAGGGACATACTTTAGAGGTGTGTAGAACTCATGAAAATAAAAACAACTTTTACATTGGGACCAGCTGGTCTAGAATCTGCTGTTCCATGTTTCAGAGCTCTGAAGTGTGAAAATAATTATTTGCTGTTTCATAAAAAAATGCCATACTAACACGATCAAAATATGGAACAGCAGATTCTTTTTTCATATTTCAAAGTTGGTCCCATAGATAAAGATTGGTTGAATGCCGTAATTACAGAAACAATTAAAAATCCATTGTATTTCTCGTGGATCCAAGTTCGACACGACGGGTTAAGGTATTTGCCTTGTTTATTCATGATCTATTTTTCTCCAAGCATCCCTGTTTCACAGTAAGATATTCTAATAGGCTTCATTATGCACCTTTTGTGCCGTGAAACTCCAATGACCCAGTTTAACCGGCCCGTGAGCAGTACAGTAACACATGTTAACAAGAAAGTAATACTAACTCGAGTCTTTGTTGACTTTTCAACAAATAAGATTAGTGTTTTGTATTTGTGGGATGATGTGAGCAGTGGTGGCCCAGAGTGAGAAGTGGTGGCCGAGTGGTAACCCCCCGACTTACGAGTTATATACAACGTGTAACGTTAAATGCGCAAAACCTCAGACACCCCAACTGATTTTTAATTCAATTGACCTATTTCAGAGAGAAAATAAGTCATTAAAAAAATTGTAAAGGTTTTATGTGCTGTTTTATTTTTACTGGCCATTCTGATCGTTTCTTGCGTCTGCGATGACGCTTTATCGAGGGAGGAGTCGTCACCGGGCCGCTACGCGGCGCTATTGGGTTGCTTGACCTATTAATAAATAGACACGGCAAAGTTTATAATGAAGATTTTTTGAAAAATGTGACCTATATCAAAAAGTGGTTCAATTAATTCTGCTCGTTATTCTGATCAAACTATTTTCAGGTATTGCGCATTTAACGTTACACGTTGTATAGGTCGTGGTTTGAACCTAGGCGCTTTACTTTCTGTCAATATGTTATTTTTATTTTTTTATATAAAAACGTTGCCCACTAGGAATTTCTCCTGTATTGTGGGTGCATTTAAAACTCACATACACAAACAGCCAGACCCGGAACAACTATTTGTAGGTCATACAAATATTTGTTCCGTGCGGGAACCGAACCCGCGACACGAAGCGCAACAGTTAACTGCTGCGCTTCGTGTCGCTTAACCACTGCGCCAACCTTGCCGAATTTTGCTCTCAAAACGGTGAAGGAAAGGATCGTGAGGAAACCGGCATGTCCTAGAAACAAAAATTCGAAGACGTGACCTGTACCAAACCGCGCTGGGCCCGCGTACTGGATTATTCAAATTTTTTTTTTTCAAATTCAAAGCTTTTTATTTCAGATAACCATGATCCAATTTGTTAGTAGTATAAAAACTTATAACTAGTGTTAGTAAAACAACCTTAATATACTCGCCCCCTGCCTGACCCGTGAGTCGAGGTATCAATACTAATGTGAGCATTAATACATCGACCCATGTACTGACAGTCAAGTCTACTGGCTATCGTTGTTAGAACACTGTTGCGACTAGCCCGTACCCTGCTCAGCATTGACGTGCACCGCTTGCGCAGAGTAGCGTAAAAGCAATCGATGCGCGCCTCCGCAAACATACGTGAAGCACTACAGTGGCGGGGCAGCCGCAACATCGTTCTAAGCGCATTGTTGTACTGCACCCGTAGGGCACCCCGCTCACAGAGCCTGTGTGCCAGCTGAGAAAATATTATTAGCTAATTATGTTTTATGTGCGATGATTTGCATCTTCTTGTGGGTACAGTCAACTTTGCGGTAGTATCATGGGTAAATAATGGCGTCTGTGGGTGAAACTCGTATAGGAGAATTTTCGGCTCGTGCAACGTAACCTATCTAAGTAGTCCACTTTGCAACCACTAGTCTCGTCACCTAACAAGCTCGTCATTTTAACCCAAACGTTGTGTGTATAGTTAGTATTTGTTGGATAAACGCAATATGAAACAAAATGCGATGCCCTTTTCAATGTTCGCAAAATATGATAACGCGTAGCGGAATACAGGGCGTGTTTTTTAAAACAACTTTGTAAAGGACTGCGATTCTTCGTGATTTTATCTTTTCGTATATCTATAAGATTCATACAAGTAGCTTTTTTTTTTTTAATATGATACACAAATCCAGATTTCGGGGTCCTACTGAGAAATCCCTGAAGGAAAAACCTAATAACACTTTGCCCGACTTGGGCATCGAACCTAAGACCTAATGCTCAGAAATAGCGCTTGCTACCTGTAGACAAATACTTAATACTTTTCTAAGTAAATTATTGCCTATTCAGCTTCTGACGCACTGTTCATTCAAAAATGTATCCCATCAACTAAAAGGCCTAAAAGTCAATAACCCTCTATAAAATTGTAATAAAATCAAACAAATATTTTTTGCATTATTAACACCTCTTTTTCCTGCAAGTTTGAGATTTTTGGAGTAATCGTTTCCAGGTATACCAAGTTATATGTGCAAAGTTTAAATTTTATCAGAATTTATATTAAACTCGTTAACATGGTGGGTGGTTTTTTATTTCAAATTGGTTTTCTCACTGTGCCAATATTACATTTCAATATCATTTAAGACTAATGACTCCAAAAACTTTTGTTATATTTCGCAATCTAAATAAAACAACAGCTTAGTGTATATATCCCTCCTACTGGCGATTAAACTTGGAACAATTCACTTGAAACTAAATGCATTTGTTCAGTTCTTGGCTTATTCAAAACCTCCATCACATAGTCTTTTATGCAAGTTATTTTTATTTCTACATACGAACCTGCAATAAGTTAGTTGCTTTATCAGTTCGAGTGTCACTTTCATTTTAAGTGACCGTATTATAGACCCGTGTGTGATTCATTTGAAATAGCATTTTCGCCACCATTCTTATGCTCTTTTCCCAATTTGCACGTCTTTTTGTCTAAAAATCTCAAGTAGTTTTCATCTCAGAGTACCTTCCTTCCTAGCTATATTACGTCATCTTTCACTCACAATAGCAGTTGCCTCAAACGAGAGTTATTTTGAAATCTCCCTGTATTTGCAGCCAAGAAGGGCGCGTGGCAATTATTCAATAATGTCATAGTTTATCTGTCGCCTGTCATTGTCAACTGACACCTCTCCGGAGATAATACCGCGCTTATTGAATTCATTCTTATTTTTATATCGTATAAGTCAGTGCTATATTGTTATTTTTTCTTTCATTCACACTCCCCTTTTTATCAATGTCAACGTGGCGTGTTATAAACATCTTATTAGTCCGTTTATTATGAATAACATCTGCTGAACGTGCGTCTTTTTCTTTCTTTTCTATTTTGATATCTGATTACGAAATAACTATGTGATGTTTAATATTCTGTTAACTGTCATTTGTTTTGTAACCAGAATTATAGAATCGTCCATAAACATGTATATGATTTGAAACTCATTCAATTGGTCGTCTTTTAGCTCTTTGAACTTAGACGGCTTTAATATCTTACCTCCAAACACTTCATAGTTTTTATGTGTGCCTATCCAATCATTGCTGTTGATTAAGTGTACTCATAAATGCATTCGCACCAAACTGCGACCACCCAGATTGACTAGCAAATTGATTTTGACACTTCCCTGATTCTTATCGATGAAGAAACGTAAAATAATTCAGCATTATCTTAATTTAATTCTCGGTTATGAATCGTTATGACCTTAAATATTTCATTTGTATGCGTGTCAAGGTCATTCAAATAATATTAAATCAGCCATATAGAACCAGTCGGGGCTTTTGACGTTATTAATCGTATGCTAATGCTCTTTCTTATATTATTCGAATGAGTATTCGATTGAAATGTAATATTAATTCATCGAATAAGAAATTATATTGCAAGTTCGTCGAACTTTGGGTTGTGAAAAAGATCTTACTTTTAGCCTTAATTATTTTCTTTAGTCGTATGTTTCTATGCGTCCCGCATCAATTCTAATACCAAGGATATCGCGAAAATAAACTAGAAACTTACTATGCGCCTTCCTATTTAAATTGATGTTGTGTTTCGAGGGTCAGAAGCCAGTTGCTTCAAGTTCGATTCTGATATATAGCCGCATTTGCTTAAATAGGACGACGACCCCAACATTGAAAATAATCGAAAATGATTGGTAGATGATGATGAGAAATAGCCACTTTAAAAGCTAGTTGATCTAACAATTGCGATTTTAAAGCAAGTAGAATTTTGCCGGGTGACGTTTCACGCCGAGCCATCACCGACCTTATAAATGAAGCTATCATTTCTTAAAAATGGCCAAAATGTGTCCAAGCAGTGCAGACTCTGGCATAGAGCCAGCAAAGACACAAGAAAGATGAATAAGAAGACCCTACTCACCATAACATAAAATAAAAATTGAGGGCCTCGTGGCTAAGTAATAACAGCCGCACGGGTCGATCGAACAGATTAACCCACGCTTGCCGCGGTTGATCCGTGGATGGGTAACCATCTTCACATACCAAGACCCCTCCGTCCCTCGGAAAGCACGTTAAGCCGTTGGTCCCGGCTGTCATTCTTGGATCTTTGACAGTCGTTACGGGTCGTCAGTAGCTCGAAAGTCTGACAACCAGTCTTACCAAGGGGTATCTTATTACCCAGTAACTGGGTTGTGGAGGTCAGATAGGCAGTCGCTCCATGTAAAATACAGGTATTCTGCTGCATCCGGTTAGACTGGAAGCCGACCCCAAAATAGTTGGGAAAAGGCAGATGATGAACATAAAATAAAAATTAAGAATCCAGTAGACATTGAACTATTAGAAGAACAAAACACAAGCTGCTCTTTACATCATTAACTAATTAGCAAATGGGTAAGACTACAGCCGTTCTCAAAAGAAATACAGATGTGGTAATATTGACTCCGGAATTAAAATCAAACAATTATAATGCCGATCAATAGATTACATAGCAATAAAGATAGATTGCTCAGTTGGACCGCACTCTATCTCGAGATAAGAACGGGATTACGGGTGAAGGTGTGTAGAAAAGCTTTAATGGTTCCGTACATCGATTTATGCCGATGGAATTTACCGGTGCAAGTAGTTAGGTCGCAGAGGTCAGACGGGAGTCGATACGTGTAAAATACGGGTATTCTGCTACATCTTGTGAGATCGGAACCCCGCCCCGACATAATTTGGAAAAGCTAGCTACTGCGACTTGGCCTGAGAGTGTTATGGGTCACTGAAAACCTATCAGATAGATTGGCTACAACATCTATGAGATAGTATCATTCAGCAATCATAATTTTTCTATCAAAAAGACATTAAAAATATACTTAGGAAATGTTGTAAGAATCGTTACCATATGTTTTCTGTTTCAACATTGTCCTCCACAGTATCCGTTTTTGTGTGTATGTGCTAAATATCAAGTCTAAGGAACTCTAAAAATCTACAAATCGGATGCATAGAAAGCTTATTGTAATCGAATGTATCGCATGAATCTTTTCTAATCTTAATGCGTTTGTTGACGCAATAGCTGCTTGAATAAGTTGAGATAATAGGAAAGTAATTTCGTGAAAGAAGTACCTATTAAACGTAGACGAACGTTTCAATGAAGTGAAGAGTGTATTTGTAGTTAAAAATACTAAGAGCTTTGCTTACATAAACAGTGCCTCAAAGTAATTTGTATGAAAAACTAAATCTCGGATAATGAAAAGTCGTGGATCAAACATTGTTCTGAGTCATTGAATGCAAAGTAAGTGCTGAGAGGCTTCGCGTAACCAAGCAATCAACCATTAGAAAGAGCGTAAAATATAAGTTAATGATAATAAGTAATTGATTTTCGGTGAAAGCACTAGTTGCAGTCACGTTTTTTTTTCACAGTTTCGGTAAGATCTACTTTTGAAAACCGTGATGCAGAAATAATGCATTGCATTGACATTCAACTTTTAACTGTAAATATTTTCTAGGTTTTACTGTTGTAACTAGAGAACAGCCAAAAGAATAAGATCTTATAATCGTCGAAACATTGACGTGCCGAATTGAAACTGTAAAAAGCCAGTCAGGCAGTCGTACCACTCTTGCAATTTTTGAACCATTATAAATATCAAAGGTAGAAAACAAAGAGGCTTCAAACAATATCAGTCTGTCATGTTCACGTACCCGTATTAACGTCATCACAACTGAAGCATGATACGATGATAAAAGATGATTGACAGCAGCAGAAGTAGAAAATGGTGATCATAATCTGTTATTCATAGATAATACAGTAATATATGACAAAAACTACGATGATTAACTACTTAAAACAACTGATCGTATATTGATATGGTGGAAGTTCGTTTGAAAACACATTAAAGAAAGCCATTGCAATGGTTTGAAGATATGGTCGTTAATCTTTTGATGTGATTCGCTTTTGTTGAATATTTCGGTGATGCTCTGTTGATAATGTTATAGATCTTAATATTTTTCATACCTTCTATATGTTATTCATCTATCGACAAATAGAAGTCAGTGTTTAATGAGCAAGTTTCCATTGATGATAATTTTCGCATTGCTAAAAACTTTAACGTTCTTCTATAAGTAATTTTATTGTTGGAAAGTACACAAATCTAGAACAGTATTACGCTTATCAGAACACAATTTAAAATTGTTTAGCTAGGAGTTCTATGCAACCAATTAGAGTAAGTTGATAAAATAAGGAATAGAATTTGCACCATTTGCAATCTCAATCCATTGTCGGCGAGTTTCTCGCTCCATTCAATTACATGGAACAGGTTGACAAATTGAGACCAGATTGTGTTACTGGATTGCCTGATACTATTATAAGAGGAGAAAGCTATTATAGTTAAGAAGACTTTATTTAAGTATTTGAAGATAGCAGGGCAATGGTATCCGGAATCTAAGGTAGATCAGAACAATGTTGAATATACAGGCTACATATTGGTATAATTTACACACGAAGAAGATATACTTTTTATGACTTTATCAAGGTTCATCAATTATTATCTATTGAGAAGTGGTTGCCTTTAACAATGATAATAAATATTTTAAATCAATTCATTTACTGAATGAGGTACTGAATGTATCAATACTGAAATGTAGGAGACAAAACATTGACCCGGTCTACTTAGATACATTGGAATCATGGACATTAACAATCAGATTCAATCATTACTCTACACGATTCGATCACGTCAAAAACTTAAGTGGTATGAATCAATAAAATCATCAAATAATTGAGTATGTGGAACAGAAACAACATAAACTTGTGGAGTGCCTATATTTTAACGGACTTGGATGAAAAAGTTTAAAGTAAACATTTAATAGCAAGGTCAAAATGGTAATTGATTTTAAATGTTCAAAGTACAGGTAGACCCAAATTCGGTTACTAAAACACCTGTTTATATAAAACCCGTTAATGTACGTAAAATTCAACATTAAGGCCAATCTGAAAGGTTATCAACAAGTGAGAGCTGTGATTGGTCGCTTTCTTTGAAAAAGAGCGACGAACCGAATGAAGAATTTTCGAAAACATTCAGAGAAACACATCTGATAAATAGACTAGTATCATGATTGAATTTTGAAAGCAAGATGTAACAAATGAAAATCAGCTGTACCGTTGCAGATGTTTTCTTCCCAACCGAAGTAATAGCGAGTGTTGGAAAGTGACTGAGTCCAATACTAAAACTAAGATAGCTTCGTTAGGAGTTAAAACCAGAGTTGGTCTACAAATAAAGACAGTTACTGGCTCCTTATCTTTGAGTGGTCGACTGCCTCAACGGCGATGCGATCGCATGTAAATGTTGAAAGTCGGACAGATTGTCGACCTACAATTTTACCGATCAGTAGCTATACGTTATCGACTTTCCTTGGCAACCATCACCGAATAAATTGTATTTAAAAGTTTTATTTTTTATTTTCGTCCAACCTCAAAATGTTTGTTTTTAAATGTTTTCACTGGCTTGTTATAAATATCTAATAATCTACGTTTGTTTCTGTAGTGGTTTTTTTGTTTAAATGTTGTAATGTCACATGCATAGTATTAATCTCTTAAGTGATACTATTGTACCCTGACTGCGATTTCTAATAAAAGAAATCCTTCAGTTACTGTCTATACCTTTACCTTTTACTTTTGCCGGTATAACTTTTTGTATTTGTATTAGTATCAGGTATTGGACGCTGATTTGGTCATAGTATATTCTGCGTACTGCTAGAAAGATTTTAGCCGTCAAATGAAATCTTTTCGCTATCATCAGCATCACAGTGATTTGTCTTTAATTAGGACTAATTAATATTTACAATAACCAGCTGATTCATTATATTCTTTAAATCGTATTGGTCTGTTGTTTGACCACATTGTATTTACACAATAGCTGTTTGAGTTTCGCACGTCGTTGCAAGAGACATCGTTTCGTCCGCTGTATCGCCAACAGACATAATGACAGTCGTTATTTAGGTTCAACATGTCTCAGCAATGCATATATTTT